>CM038676.1:306864805-307059344 GCA_021605205.1 Aegilops longissima | reverse complement strand
CCAACTCATAGCCTTGAGCATGTTGAATACTCGGCAGGTGGCCAAAAGTGGCGAGAGCTTCTAGCTCGAGAATCCCAACACAGCAACACCGGTCTGGTGTTAACAATCTTGAGACTTTCACATCCAATAACATGCGAAAAGCGACAACTCCATAACCTCGCCGAAGTCTACAAGTAGCAACAATAAATCCATGGAGCGACACGGCTATTACCTTCAATGCCAGTGACGAACCTAAATTCCGAACTGCCCGGGCACCAGCCGCATTGACCCTCAACCCAATAGTAGACGGCTTTCGCCTTACTAAAGTACTCATGGATGGCGGCAGCGGACAAAACCTCATCTATGAAACCCTCCGAAAAAATGGAAATGGCGGAACCGCATTGGCGAAGCAGCACAACCTTTAGAGGAATAATTCCCAGCCGGGAAGCATGCTGCACAGGAAAAATCACGCTGGACGTAGTGTTCGGCTCGCCGGACAATTATAGGTCCGAGGAGGTCACGTTTTGATCGCCGGATAATGCGGAGGGCCTCATTTTGGTCTTCGGGAAGCTCCTGCCTAAGGAAGTAGGCGAGGAATGGTTCTGTCCACGGGGCAATTACTGCCATTATGTCGTGGGTGGAAGGTGTTATGTCATCGGCTGGATCGCCGGTTGGTGCGGCTTTTTCCGGATTGTTAGTTCGGACTCCTCTTCCCATAATGCGGATGGCGAAGAGCCGTTGGGGAAGATGTTAGGAGGGATAGCGTCGCGTTTTGCGCCAATCGTGCCGATCGTCGGCTGCTTGGTTATTATCCGGGTGGCGTGATGGAATTCAAGTCCTTCGAACCGGGCTGACATTTTGAGGACAGCGTTGCGATATGCTGCCATTTTCGGATCTTTGGCGTCAAAGTCTCCGTTTATTGCGAGGTTTGAGTCCCCGCGCACCTCTAGGCGTTGAATGCCCAAGGAAAGTCCCATCCGGACACGGGGGGAAGTCTTCAATCTTCTATCTTCATAGTCTTGGAGTCCGGTTGATGATGATAGTCCGGCCGATGACGGTAGTCCGGCTATCCGGACACCCCCTAATCCGGGACTCCCTCAGTAGCCGCCGAACCAGGCTTCAATGACGATAAGTCCAGCATGCGTGTATTCTTCGGCGTTGTAAGGCGGGTTCTCCTTTAAGTTCCATGTACACGCGAGCAGTGTAGAGCTTCCTCATCAATGTTGCGCGTCTTGGCTTCCACGTAATAAGGGCCTTCTTCCAGCGTCGTGCGAATGTGAAAAGCCACGGTGTCTTTTATGTTTTACCCCCTAGTTGTGCGAATAATCCGCCTATAAGGGAGGCAAGAATCCAGATCCAAATCACCATCTTCCTCTCGCAAATACTCATCGGAGCGCTTTCGACCAAGAATCCATTCCATCATGGACCGACAATGCGGCTCCTCTTCTCGCGCTCCCAGCCCTTCGCCAGAGATTGGAGGAGATGCTCGTTTCGCTGCTTGACCTGGTGAAGCTCAAATGGGGGATATCTCCCTCCGGCCTTCATGGTTACGGTTCGAGCCGGGCTTGCCACCTACAAAGGTGGGAAGCTAGCGGAGGTTACCCCTAATCCCAACAAACGGGAGCGGGTATGCTTCGTCCCCTATCTAATAAAGGGGCTCGGATTTCCTGTACATCCATTCCTTCGCGGGCTCCTGCAGTTCTCGGACTCAGCTCCATCACCTCACGCCCGCCTCAATCCTGCATATCATGGGTTCACGTAGCTCTTTGCGAGCTTTTCTGGCATCGAGCCCCACTTGCGCTGTGGAAGAGGTTGTTTTCCTTGTCCCCGCTCTCACGGCGGTCCATATATCAAGTGGGCGGCGCCGAAATATGGCGCATTGCCGGGACCGGATATCCATCCGGAACCCCTAGAAAGCGCCGAAGACTGGCCTTGAATGGTTTATATAGAAGGCGCTCGCTCTTGGACCCTGTTCGGATCGGCCTCCGGAGTTCAGCAATGCTCCTCTCAAGAAACGCCTTAGTTGGCGTCCCGGAGCCCCGATGGAGGAAGACAAGAGCGTCCATTATCGATGGGCGAATAAGGTTCTTGGCCCATGCCGGTTGACCATGATCGAGTCATGGCAACATGCATTCTGGGGTGCAGCCACTACTGTCTGAGGGCCACCCATGTGGGATTTCAGCAGGGAGGATGATGCCACCCGTCATGGCATAAAGGGCGGAATCGGCGAAGATCTGGTGACGATCTTGTCCGGCCTGTATAAGGGGAGAAGGAGATTTCCTTTAGACGAACCCGTTAAATGGGTTTTCCATGAACAATCCCGGCCTTGGGTAAGTGAACACTCAGCGTGTCCGACCGTGCCTTTTGAAACTTAAGTTTCTTACATTGTGTTCTTCTTCGGACGCGAGAACTGCGCCGGACTGTGGAGGGAATGCTAAGTCCGGCTCCGCAGCACGAGGATCCAGAGATCCGAGATCCGGCCTCCGAAGAGGACCGGACATAAAGGTGGAGATAATCGATGGGGTGTTCCACCAGCTCAGCATGGACAATGCTTTAGTCGCCATCACGGCCGACTACCCCGGACTAAATCCGGCTCCCCAGGTGATTGCAGCCGAAGCCTTGACACCGTCATTCCTTCCTTGCGTATTTCTGACCACCGTACATGATAGCATTGTGCAGGAGGCGCCCCTAGGGCGAATAGCCGAGCCCGCGGTGGCTGGCCAACAAGGGCCAGTTCGGACCGGTAGGCGGAAGAGGAGCGCGGCGCGGACTGAAGCGTCGCCGCAAAGGTGTAGCTCATAATTCATTATCTTGAGCAACGTTCTAGAAGCGTTTGAGTGCTCATGACTTTTGTAGGGAAAAAAGTGTCCGCCGGACTGCGGGCGTGGAAGTTGTCCATCCGACCACTACCAGCCGGGCTCCCGCACCTGGCCAGGAGGGGGAGGCGAGCGCATGGCGCGAGCCGGACGTTCCTCCGACAGAGGATGCCGAAAGGCTGTCCGCCACCAAGTCTAAGGTGGAGAGTGCTCTGAATCACAGGCGCCGCCGCACAGTATTTCGTGACGCGTGCTTCTCCCCCGAGGCGTTGAATGCCTTTAACACGGGGGACGCGCACCTTCGTGCCGCTCAAGATAGTTTTACCAGAGCCACGGAGTAGTATGTAAAATACATACGGGTAAGAGATTTTAACGGTTGTATATGCTGGTAACCCCCGAGACTTAAAGTAGTTATATTAACTGATTTAAGGATCATATGAAATGCAGGATCTTACCGAGAAGAATACCCAACTGTCTCGGAGCTGCAAGAGTGCAAGGCCCAACTTGAGGCCGCATTATGCCGCGCGGGAGGAAAGCGCAAGGACCTCTCCGGTAACACATTATTTTAGAAGGATAAGTAGCGTTTGGCCTTCGCGCAAGTCTAAAAACGACGTTGCAGGTGCTGCCGGACAAGATCCGGACAGGCAAGAACTTCTGCGCCAACTAAAGGCCGGCGAGAGGGTGCTGCATAAGGTGCAGCATGAAAGGATAAAGCTCCAAGATTCCCATGCCCAGCTTGGAGAAGAGCTGAAAGGCGTTCGGGCCGAGCTGCCGGGCTCCGTTAAGGAGAATCAGCGGCTTCGCGGCATATATAGTAGTGCTTGATCGAACTCCTTTGAAAAGAAGAGTTGGCGAGGAAGTCAATTTGACATAATATGTGCGTAGGTATGCTCACAGGTCGCCCTGGAGGAGATGCCCGTAACAACGGGTGATCAACTTCGAATTGTTGCAACTGATCGAGCGAGTTCGGCGAGGCTATGAGCGGCGTCATCTAGGCGTTATGGCCAGCCTTCTCCATACCCGAGGGTCTTGGGAGCTATGAGAAGCTACTGAGTGCGGCAGCGCTTCCGTTTATGGAAGATTTCGCCTGCCGCCAAGGTGCTGTGGAGGCCTAGGCCATGGTAAAGACGCGGTACAAGAAGGCGGATCCCAATCACATGGCAAGTCGGACTGTGGGGCCCGATGGGAAGGAGATCCTGTGAGTTTAGTATCGGCCAAGTGGAGTTGGCGCAAAATTTTCCCAACAGACTGTAAATTAGACAACCTGTTAGACGGGATTGAGGAAGAATACAATCGGTCGAGTTGACAATGTATTATAAAATGACATACAAAATGCCTTCTAGCGGATTGTAGATCGTTTGTCTTTGCCGACCTTTTAACCCGACCTCGGGACCCTAGAGTCCGGAGTGTGTCGAATACCTTTTCGGTTATGAAACAACCGGGGTATGCATGGAGACCAGGCTTAGGGGTCATCAGTGCTTTATCAGACAAGTGCCCAACTAGTTATGTTATATTACATGGTTAGTAAGAAACATCTTCCAGGGAGAATAGTTCCGTTAAGGGTTCCTTTCCGCTGGGGGTGGCATGCCCTAAAGTGCATGTCCGGGCTGCGAAAAAAGCAGAAAACATCTGGGGGCAGATAAAAAGTGGATAAAAATCATCTTTTAAGTCACCGACCGAATATTCCCTTAAGAACGCTAGCTTTCGGCTTCACCCGGTCGAGGTACACATCCGCTGACCCGCAATAACAATCGCAGAGGTGCTCCTTTACCTCCTAGCCGAACAATCGGGAGCGTAGGGGTAAGCACAGGAGCCAGGCAACCCAGCTTGGCCAAAACTTAAGTCATATCGATGCATATAATGGTGAACAAAAGGTACATGTGGAGGCTTGACACATGTGCTGGGTATAAAGCCCGTATAATTAAGCTTCTGGTAATGAAGCCCCCAGGTATAATGAGTGCGGTAGCGCATCAATTGTGCTTGAGCGTTCTTGGTAAAGCCCTTTAAGGCTTGGATGAATAGGTTTGAGAAGAAAAAGATGAACAAAAGGCAGCTGAAATAAATAAAAGAAAAAATGTTTTGGACGGGGGAAGGGGCGAACTCTTAGTCCGGCGCTAGGCATAGAATCGCCGGAGGCGGCTCGTTCCATGGGTTCGCTCGAGTCGGTTATCCGATGCATTTAAGTAGGCAGTGCGCTCCGCGGTCAAGACTTGATCAATGATGAAGGGGCCTTCCCATTTGGGCTTGAGCTTGTCCTTTTTCTTGTCCGACAAGCGTAGAACCAGTTCGCCAACGTTGTAAGTCTTGGCCCGTACTTCTCTGCTTTGGTATCTTCGAGCCTGCTGTTGATAGAATGCGGAGCGAGCCTTGGCGACGTCGCTCTTCCTCAATGTGTCCAAGCTGTCCTGCCGATCCAACTCGGCTTCTCTTTCTTCGTACATGCTTTTCGAGGTGAGTCATGAATGATGTCATGAGGCAAAACTGCTTCGCCGTACACCATAAAAATGGTGTGAATCCGGTGGTACGGTTAGGCGTTGTCCGCAGCCCCAGTCTGAGTCGAGCTCCTCTACCCGGTCGCGTGTCGATTTCGTGAGGACCGCACTAGTCCGGGTTTGATGCCGCTCATTATGAGACCATTTGCTCGTTCCACTTGACCGTTGGTTTGAGGATGATAGACTCAAGCGTAATCGAGCTTGATGCCCATATTTTTGCACCATGATTTAACCTCGTCGGCGGTGAAGTTCGTGTCGTTATCGGTGATGATGCTGTGGGGACACCATAACGGTGTACTACCCGGATATAAAGTCTATCACTGGTCCGGACTCTGCCGTTTTAAGCGGCTTGGCCTCTATCCATTTGGTGAATTTATCCACCATGACCAATAGGTACCTTTGCTTGTGGGTTCCCCCTTTAAGTGGTCCAACCATGTCAAGCCCCGGACATGAACGGCCAGGTAATTGGTATAGTTTTGAGGGCGGTGGGTGGCATATGGCTCTGATTAGCAAAGAGCTGACAACCGACGCATCTTTGGATCGGCCAGTAAAATCCTGTACGGAATGCCTTTCCTACAAGGGCCCGAGCTGCGACGTGGTGTTCGCCTAGTCCGGCATGAATTTCAGCCAGGA
This sequence comes from Aegilops longissima, assembly GCA_021605205.1. NCBI lineage: Eukaryota > Viridiplantae > Streptophyta > Magnoliopsida > Poales > Poaceae > Aegilops > Aegilops longissima. Next base: position 307,053,424 of record CM038676.1, on the reverse strand, counting down.
GGCTTCGCCCTTCCTCTTCGGAGATACACCTTTGAAGGACTCCGGTTGTGCTTTTCTTATAAAGTTCTCCCTCATAGACTTTGTAGCTTTTGATCGCCGGATAATGCGGCGGGCCTCATTTTGGTCTTCGAGAAGCTCCTGCCTAAGCAAGTAGGCGAGGAATGGTTCTGTCCACGGGGCAATTACTGCCATTATGTCGTGGGCGGAAGGTGTTATGTCATCGGCTGGATCGCCGGTTGGTGCGGCCTTTTCCGGATTGTTAGTTCCGGACTCCTCTTCCCATAGTACGGATGGCTTGAAGAGCCATTCCAGGAAGATGTTAGGAGGGATAGCGTCGCGTTTTGCGCCAATGCGTGCCAGTACGTCGGCCGCTTGGTTATTATCCCGGGTGACATGATGGAATTCAAGTCCTTCGAACCGGGCTGACATTTTGAGGACAGCGTTGCGATATGCTGCCATTTTCGGATCTTTGGCGTCAAAGTCTCCGTTTATTTGGGATATTGCGAGGTTTGAGTCCCTCGCACCTCTAGGCGTTGAATGCCCATGGAGATTGCCATCCGGAGACCGTGTAAAGGGCCTCAGATTCGCCTGCGTTGTTAGAGTCCGTGTACATTATCTGAAGCACGTATTGGACTGTGTCTCCGGTTGGGGCGTCAATACGACGCCAGCCCCGATCCGGCTAACATTTTGGAGCCGTCGAAGTGCATAATCCAATTGGAGTATCGCCGTATTCTTTAGGGAGTTCGCCGGTCCATTCAGCGACAAAGTCAGCCAAAACTTGAGACTTGATAGCTCGCCGAGGTTTGTAAGATATATCAAATGGTAAGAGCTCAATGGCCCATTTTGCAATCCTGCCGTCGCGTCGCGATTGTTTATAATGTCGTTAAGTGGTACTTCAGAGGCCATCGTTATCGAACACTCTTGAAAGTAGTGTCGAGCTTCCGGATGCCATGAACACCGCGTCGCTATCTTACGATAGTGCGGGTAACGGACTTGCAAGGGGTTAACACAGATGGATCGTAGTATACTGGTTTTGAAGAGAATTTATGCCCTTACATTTCTCGTTCGACGGCAGTACCGCGCTTACAACTTGATGTGTAGCTGCGATGTATAACAACATTGGTTCGCCCAGGTTGGGCGCAGCCAGACCGGATTTTTTGCCAATATGGCCTTTATTTCTTGAGTCCGGCGGTGGCAGCATCCGTCCACTCGAAGTGTTGTGCTTTGAGGAGGCGATAGAGGGTAATGCCTTTTCTCCTAGGCGGAGATAAAGCGGCTTAGAGCCGCTTCACGCATCGGTCAATTTTGTATTTGCTTGAGGTCTTTTGGGATATCTAGCTGTGACAGAGCTCGGATCTTGGCTGGGTTTGCTTCAATTCCTCTACGGATCTGATGAAGCCCAGCAGCTTTCCAGCTGATGCGCCAAAACACATTTTCGGATTCAGCTTGATGTCATATGCTCGAGGCTGTCGAATGTGAGCCTCAAGTCGTCTACTAGAATTTCGGCGTGTTTGGTTTTGGCGACTCGTCGCCCACGTATGCCTCTACTGTTTTGCCGATCTGGGTAGCGGACATGTACGAATCATGCGCTGATATGTTGCGCCGCGTTTTTAAGTCCGAAGGGCATCGTGTTGAAGCAGAATGGTCCATATGGAGTAATGAATGCTGTTGCGGCTTGATCCGCTTCGCCATCTTGATTTGATGATAGCGGAGTATCGTCCGTGAAGCACAATGAATCGTGCCTGCGGTGGCATCGATGATTTGGTCGATGCGGGGGGGAGGCGGAAGGGATCCTTTGGGCAGGCCTTATTTAGGTCTTTGAAATCGACACATAGGCGCCAGGATTTGTCCTTCGTGGTACCATCACCAAGTTTGCTAGCCAATCCGGGTGCTTGATGTCTCGATGAATCCGGCTTCAATAGCTTGGCTAGCTCTTCTCCCATTGCCTGTCTTTTGGGTTGAGGAAAATCGTCAAGAGCCTGTTTGGTGGCTTGAATCCTTTAGGATGTTTAGGCTGTGTTACGCCAATCTGCGTGGGATTCGGGCATATCCGATGGGTGCCGAGCAAAAATGTCCCAATTTTCGAAGGAATTCTCGCGATCTGGCGTCTACATCAGGGTTCAATTGTGCCCGATGGAGGCCGTCTTCGTGGGGTCCGTTGGGTGGACCTGGAATTTGACTATTTCATCCGCTGGTTTAAAAGAGGTGGACTTGGATCTTTTATCAAGTATCACATCGTCCCCATTCACCGTGGGCGCATTGCGGTGAGTTCCTCGCCGCTAGGGCTTCGGATAGTGCCTCGAGGATAGTGCGGCTGTCTTGTTTTCGTAGCAGTGCTATGTCCGGATCACTAGCGAGAGTGATAATTCCGTTGGGACGGGCATTTTAAGCTTCATGTACCCATAATGGGGTATAGCTTGAAAAATTGTGAATGCCTCTCGTCCTAATAGAGCATGATATCCGCTACTGAATGGGGCCACTTGAAACGTGACCTCCTCGGACCTATAATTGACCGGCGAGCCGAACACTACGTCTAGCATGATTTTTCCTGTGCAGCATGCTTCCCGGCTGGGAATTATTCCTCTAAAGGTTGTGCTGCTTCGCTCAATGCGGTTCCAGTCTATTTCCATTTTTGGAGGGTTCCTCATAGATGAGGTTTAGTCCGCTGCCGCCATCCATGAGTACTTTAGTAAGGCGTAAAGCCGTCTACTATTGGGCTGAGGATCAATGCGGCTGGTGCCCGGGCAGTTCGGAATTTAGGTTCGTCACTGGCATTGAAGGTAATAGCCGTGTCGCTCCATGGATTTATTGTTGCTACTTGGTAGTTTTCGGCGAGGTTGCGGAGTTGTCGTTTTCGCATGGTATTGGATGCGAAAGTCTCGAAGACTGTTAACACCGTACTGGTGTTGCTGTGTTGGGATTCTGGAGCTAGAAGCTCCTCGCCACTTTTGGCCACCTGCCATAGTATCCAACATGCTCGAAGGCTATGAGTTGGAGTGGCGCCCTCTGTGCTATGAATTTTGCAGGTCCGTTTAGCCAACCCTCGATGCGGTTCCATTACCCTTTAGGGGTTTTGGTTTTTGGTATTCAGCCAGGAGCTTGATAATGATGCACCCTTTGGTTCTCGACTAGGGATGTATTCGGGACGAATTATCCCAAAATTTACTTCGGTTTTCCAGCGCTCTCCATCGCACAATACTTTTGTACGATGGTCTCCAAGTCAGCGAAGCGTGATGTCATGGCGACTTATGGCGTTTAGGATTCCCTTGTCCGTGCAATTATTGCGAAGGCGAGATTGCGTTTTCCTCTCGGCAGTCCTTTATCCTGTCCATAACCAGGAGGAATCTGGCCCGAGAGTGATGTCTTGTCTCGGCGGGCTCTTGCCGAATTAGAGTTAGATCGCATATGTCCGGGCGGGTGGGTGGAACTAAGTCCGAACCCTACCCATCTCGGGCTCGAAGGCGAGAAGTTTCCAATTTTGGAAGCTTGGATTTCTGGGCGTTGTCCAACGAGTGCAGTCCGATGCGACTTTAAGTTCAGTGTTTGATCGAAGCCCGTCCCTCCGCTGGAATCCGGCATGAGGGGTTCGGGATCCGGACATGAGTAGTTTTCAATACAGGAGAAGCATCGCCGATTGTTCCTCTACCACCGCAGCGTGGTGGGTGACGGGAGAGTTAATTTCTCTTAGATCGGGTTTAAGCCCAATCGATCGTAGTCATGTAGCGACTCCTGTGGCGGCGATACGATCAAGAGCTCGTTCTGGACGAGAGCTCTATTGGATCAACCGCTCGGCGAATTCGAGCTGGCGTGAAGATTGCTTTTGGCGACTTGAGAGGTCGTTGTCGAGCGATGGCGGACATATGGTCATAAGAAAACCACCTAGCGGATAGTTTGGCGGCGGCCAAGGCTCCTTTGGCGAATATACCGTCCTTGAAGGCGGAGGAGGCATCCTTCCTATCGGTGGCAGCACAGAGGAACTGTCAATGAAAGCACCAATGTCGGTGTCAAAACCGGCGGATCTCGAGTAGGGGTCCCGAACTGTGCGTCTAGGCGGATGGTAACAGGAGACAAGGGACACGATGTTTACCTGTGTTGGGCCCTCTTGATGGAGGTAAAACCCTACGCCCTGCTTGATTGATATTGATATTGTGGATGTTTATAAGAGTGGATCTACCACGAGATCAAGGAGGCTAAACCCTAGAAGCTAGCCTATGGTATGATTATAAGGGTTGTTGTGATTGTTGTCCTACGGACTAAAGCCATCCGGTTTATATAGACACCGGAGAGGGCTAGGGTTACATAGAGTCGGTTACAATGGTAGGAGATCTACATATCCGTATCGCCAAGCTTGCCTTCCACGCCAAGGAAAGTCCCATCCGGACACGGGGGGAAGTCTTCAATCTTCTATCTTCATAGTCTTGGAGTCCGGTCGATGATGGTGTAGGGCACGGGCAGCGGGCGTGACGGCGGTCGGGGAGGACCGGCGAGGAGGAGGACAGGGACGCGAGATCCCGCAACGACGGAGGAGCTCCGGCAAGAGGGCGCTCGGTGATGTGGCTCCAAGCGACGGCGAACCAGGGCGGTGGCCGATCCTGGCGAAGACGGTGAGGGGCTCGTGGCGCGCAGCCCTCGTCTTGGCGCCTTGGTGGTGGTCGGGCACGATGATCGGCGGGCGCACTGCCGGCGGGGCTCTGTGAGGCGTCGTCGTTAGTGGGGGGGCCCTCTGCCCCGATCCAGACGGGAAGGGAAGAGCGTCGAGGGGTATGGTGAGGAGGCCGTGGCTTGCGCGAGGGGGGGTCGTCGCCGCGGGTGGAGGGATTGGCGAGCGATGGGGGCCAGGTTGGCGCGATCCCGATTGGATGGATGGGGGAGGAGAAAGCGTGGGGAGTGGGGAATGGGGGTTACGGGTTAGGGTTTCCGCCGCCCAGAGGCTATAAGCGCCTGGTGGGCAGCTGGTTGGCCCAGAGGCCGGCTGGGCTGTGGCCCAGTGGGGGGGGGGGTTCTTTCTCTCTTTTATTCTTCTTCTTTTTGTTTTATTTTTCCTTTTCTTTTATTTATTCCTTTCGGTTTTATTAAATTATTAATTTATTTCAATTTTGAAGAATGTGAGAACAACACCTAAATATGGTATGTTAAAGATACCACTGCCACATTAATTTGGACAGCTAAATAAAATAGTTTAATATTTTACAAAATACAAAAGGCATTTAATTACTTTCTTTTGCTGCTGTTTTATTTTCCTTTGAGCATTTAAACATTTTATAAAAATGTGGTTTCATCACCATAATTACCTATGTATTATTTGGTTCACTCCGAACATTTAAATTTTAATATTTGAAAACTTTTATTGTTTGCTCGATTTTGAATTTGAAATTCGAACTAGGTTCCGAACTAACGCGAGTTTATCCACAGTAACCGAGGTGACGTGGCATCATTAGCGGGGATTACTGTAGCTTAATTACCCGGGCGTCACAATTCTCCTCCACTACAAGAAATCTCGTCCCGAGATTTAAGAGGGGAGTAAGGGGGGAAGGTTTGGTAACGAATATAGCGGGTCTTCTCATCCTGGCTTGCTCTTCTCGAAGAGGTCAATCCAATATATTGATGCCTTCATACTTCTGCTTCAGGTCAAAATGATGAAGTCGTCATCCTTTCTTCGGGATCTTCATCGTACTTACGAAAAGGATATGGGGAAGACTGGGAAGGGCGGGCCTTACCAAAGTTGACTATCCGGTACATAACTTCGGGGAATGGGGTAGGAAGTAACTCTTAATTGCACTTAAGAAAATATCGAGAGTAAAGTAAGAAGGTACCATGAGAAGTTTCAAGCGGATAGGCCATTGTTCGATGTCGAAACAACATGCGAAAGGGGTCCGAGCAATGAGATTGAGTATTGCGTGCATTACCAAAATAGATCACTTGGGACGGTGGCCCGTGAATTACATACGAGGCCACGCGAGGAACAACCTTGGGAAGAGGGGGTGCAGTAGAGTCAGGTTTCGATCCTGTGGAACTGTGGGTTATGGGCCCACCATGTGGTTGCAAGTAGGAAGGGATCTGACATTTTGCACGGTCATGATAGTAAGGCGTGTCAAAGGGTAGCCTGTCAGATATGTCGGCAACAACATCGATACCAAGGGTGAGGGACGAAGAGAACCATTTTCCCGCTCGTTGAACGAGGCGGGCCAATAGGCAAAGTTCTCGTCCATCGGTGGTTACCGGAATATCATCAACAATCGTAACAGGGTCTTACTGACCAATTATACATCGATGTGTTTACATAAGCAGTGAATCTTTACTGCTTAGATTATATAGATCACAAGAATGTCAAACACAACAAAGTAAGGAAAAGGTGATCATCAGATTAAATAGAACAATGGAATGGAAAATGTGTTTATACACATATTTCAGGGGTATATCCTTCCCAAGGACAAGTAGAGCATGATATCCATGACAGGATATAATGTAGAAAACCCTTTAGGTAAGGGGGAAGGAATCTCATGATATTACCCATACAACGGTGTTAGGATAAATGATAAATAAAATTTAGCATCGTGCTTCAAATGTTCCTGTTGAAAATCGGAGTACCATTGACATGCTTCGAGATAGCATTGACATGGTCTTCATGTGAAGAACAGACTCTGGAAACACGAAGGATCCATCAGGAATAACTTGTAGAATAAGTCTTACAATTTCCTCATGGGTGAATGGATAACCTTACTGAAAAGGAATCTATAATGATAGGTCCTCCAGGGGGGGGGGGTGCTAGGCAAGACATCATGTTACCGGGTCATCAAAGGACCAACAACCTAACTCCTGGAAAGTTGTCCCAACCAACATATCTGACCGAGATTTAGATCCAATTGGTGTCATGATACCTCAGACTCAGGATGTCCCAGAAGAAAAAGGTGCAACACAAATAGACGAAATGACATTTCAAGATTCTCAGCAAATGAACTAAGGGAGCGGGTTCTTGAAGCAATAGTTCATCCTTAAACTAAGGAGAGGATGAGGGGGTAGCTGATGGAACCAACGAAAATCCTTGAGATTTCCAAAAAGGTGGATTTCCACAGTTATGTGAACAAGGAGATAACATGTGTCGGATCAAATGATAAAATGGTATATGCTCGAGGAGAACATACACAGTTAAACATTGGATGAGAGGTGCACCGAGATATGGGCTGGGTTGCACGACCAACGTCGAAATGATGATTCAATAATCAATAGTCTAGGAATGAACGGTTGACCATTAACTTCAGAGCAATAGGGTTGCTAGAAGTACAGAATCCAAACAACACCGTTCACTTGTAGGTACCTCGGTTAGAATTAACACGGGAACCAAGAAAGAATGGTGATGGTGAGAAGTATCACTATACCAAGAATTCTTAAGAGGTGGAGTAATCCTCATGACATTCTTGTCATAAAAGAGGGTAATACTCCAAGCTAAAGTAGAACAAATGTTGGATAGTAAGGATCTCAAGGTATAACACGAAACACGAACAAGTTTGTGTTGAATGAAGGCAATAAAGTGGTCAAAGATAACCCAAATCATCGGGGCAAGGATGGTATTTCTCATCATGATCTCAATTGATATCCTGGAAGAGCTCATAAGGTTGATGTGGATCACGACACATTTGTCGACAGATTTCCTGAAGAAGTAATCAATCAGCGACGACATCAAGTCAAAGGAATGATGAAGCCAAAAGTCATTGGAACCATGGGTACGACACAAACTCGAAATCAAGCTTGTTGTACAAGGTCAAACGGTATGACGAGGGAGATCGATTGTAAAATTAGCTCACCGTCGAAATATGTGTTCCGAGAAGGACCCGGTAGCACAGTTAAAAATTCGCATTATAATGATATAGCCGATCAGGCTAGGAATGATGTGATCGGGTACAAACTCGTACTTATAGAAGCTTACCGAAGAGTTGTTGAACCGTAGTGCGGACTCGGTTCAGTTATTCGTGTCTTTGAGTGTTTAATAACTCAGAGCCCGTGAAAAAATTGGAATCAGTGGGAATGTAGCACTTGATGAAGAACTCATAAGAAGTTATGCAGTTCCATGATAATCTCGAGATACCAGGGGGGTAATACTCGATGTGAGATCAAAGTAGAAGTTGGTGGGGTATTGCTCTCACGAAGACAAGTGCTTAAACTTGCACGAGAAATGGTATTTAAAAGAGAACATGGTCGGAACCACGATTGCAAAGGCGGATCCCGGATATAAGATGAACTTATACCAAAGGAATAATTAATTTAAGAGAAGCTTTAATGATAAGATCTACATCGTGTCCATGGGCATGAACACAAAGTTCAAGGTCGACTCCCACTTCTCCAATGCATAACCTTTCATTCACTTCTCACCTTCGAGGAAGTTGTAGTGTTGAAATTTTATCTGGCAGAATACCAGAAGTGTATGACTCATGAAAACTGTCGAGTTCACACATATTAAGGAAGGCATAGGTTCAACCCATAGGGGCTTCTTAGAAACATATACCACAAGTTTCAAGAGTAAATAACACAAGCCCGAAAGCAGAGCATGGTTGGCCAAGCAGAGGATACAACTTAACAAAGGCATTATGTATCAGGGGAAGAACTCACAAAGTGATCAAGTGTGAAGGTCATTGTCGGATAACAATCCAACAAAGGACTTGATGGTCCACAAAGGATCTGATATGAGTATCGATACTCAACCAGAAGAGGAAGGAATGCAAATGCAACAGGTTATGGAAGCATCTGAATAATTCACAGATTAAATGCAAAGGAATTATGATTTCCAAAACAAAGGATCATAAGCAGATGTTCTGATCAAGGATGGATCAATTGAATATACCAGAGGCACAATCGACGACAGACAGTTTGGTCGAGAACCAGCTCATGTTCAAAATGACGTCTGAGCCGGAAGGATGAATTCTAGGATCTATTTGAGGATTGCGAGAATACGCAACATATTGAATCAACAGACTCAAAATGATAATGACAAGGAATGTCAATAAGACTACGAGACTTATGGGATTAACCATAATGTGAGCAAGCAAGAATTTCAAGAGCCAAAGGCTCCAGAGGATTTTCGGAAGATCGAATAGTATTTTGAAGACTTTTGTGAAACTCATGAACAACTGGGGACGAGCGGATACTCGACAAGTGCGAGGATTTATTTGAAGGGGTATTCATGTGGCAAGGAACTGCTAGGTAAGAGGCACGAAGTATTCTCGGAACAATAGAAAACTTGGGTATCTTGTAATAACAAGATCAATGGGGGTGATCGTAAGAATGGCAAGTGTAAGTAGTTATCCATAAGGATTTATTGGTGGTGGGAATAGCAAAAGTGATGGGCACAAAGTCTCGAGAGAATATCAAGGAGTATCTCCGAAATCTTCTGGTGCAGTCGGTGACCATCTGGCCTGAAGGGCTCTCCGGGAGAAAGTATTATGGAGAACCTAGAGTTAGAGTTACTAGAAATCGTTTAACCCGAGTAGAAGAGAGTTCAGAGTCCCAGAGTAAAGATCGAGGAGTAAAAGATCCTAATACCACCCGATGGCGACGTGGGCCCGTAAGGCACACAGCCAAGTTAGTAAAAGTTTTGCAATGTCTAGACTCGACTTCGGCCAAGGGGTGTGGAAGGGGGAGTCCTACAGGCAGTCGGCTCTGATACCAACTTGTGATGCCCCCGATTCAATCGTACACTAATCATACACGCAAACGTGTACGATCAAGATCAGGGACTCACGGGAAGATATCACAACACAACTCTGCAAATAAAATAAGTCATACAAGCATCATAATACAAGCCAGGGGCCTCGAGGGCTCGAATACAAGTGCTCGATCATAGACGAGTTAAGCGGAAGCAACAATATCTGAGTACGGACATAAGTTAAACAAGTTTGCCTTAAGAAGGCTAGCACAAACCGGGATACAGATCGAAAGAGGCGCCTCTGCACGGGATCCTCCTAACTACTCCTGGTGGTCGTCGGCCGGGCTGCACGTAGTAGTAGGCACCTCGGTGTAGTAGTCGTCATCGGCGGTGGCGTCGCTCCAGGCTCCATCGTGCAGTTGCAGCAATCAAGTATAGATAGGGGGAAAAGGGGAAACAATGCAACCGTGAGTACTCATCCAAAGTACTACTTAAGCAAGGAGCTACACTACATATGCGGATATATGTGTAAAGGGCCATATCGATGGACTGAAGCTGCAGAATGCCGAATAAGAGGGGATAGCTAGTCTTATCGAAGACTACGCTTCGGTCACCTCCGTCTTGCAACAAGTAGAAGAGGGTAGGTTGAAGTCCTCCAAGTAACATCACATAGCAATAATCCTACCGGCGATCCCTCCTCGTTGCCACGAGAGAAGCGACCACGGTTGTATCGGGCACTTGGAAGGGTGTGTTTTATTAAGTATCCGGTTCTAGTTGTCATAAGGTCAAGGTACAACTCCAAGTCGTCCTGTTATCGAAGATCACGGCTATTCAATAGATTAACTTCCTTGCAGGGTGCACCAACTTACCCAACACGCTTGATCCCATTTGGCGGACACACTTTCTGGGTCATGCCCGCCGTGGAAGATCAACACGTCGCAGCCCACCTAGGCTCAGCAGAGAGGCCAAGACGCTGGTCTAAACCTAAGCGCGCAGGGTCTGGGCCCATCGCCCGAGCACACACCTGCACGTTGTGACGCTGTGACGAAGTAGACCTAGTCTAGTGGCGTTCAGTCCAATCCGGTAGCGCGCGCTTCGATCGTGGCGTCACGAAGTGCCGGTGATACCACGGCCGGGATACCCATAACTACTCCCACGTAGATGGTTAGTGCGTATAGGCTCGTAGCCAACTCAGATCAAATACCAAGATCTCGTTAAGCGTGTTAAGTATCCATGAGCGCCAAACAGGCCAGCCCACCTCTCTCCTAGGCGGTCTCAACCTGCCTGTCGCTCCGCCACAAAGATCCACTCATGGTGCTCCACCGGCCGACCAATTTAGTCTCCACATGTATCATGTATAAAGTATATAGTATATACCCGTGATCACCTCCGAGTGATCACGGCCCGATAATATAGCACAGCAGAGCGAACAAGAATGTAGGGCCACGAGATGAATATACTAGCATCCTATACTAAGCATATAGGATTGCGGTAAAGGTAACAACAGTAGAAACAAGGACGGGCTATGCATCGGGATAGGTATAACAGAAAGCAGTAACATGCTACACTACTCTAATGCAAGCAGTATAGAGTAGAATAGGCGATATCTGGTGATCAAGGGGGCTTGCCTGGTTGCTCTGGCAAGAGAGAGGGGTCGTCAACTCCGTAGTCGAACTGGGCAGCAGCAGTGTCGGTCTCGTAGTCTACCGGAGAGAAGAGGGGGAAGAAACAATGAATACCATGTAAACAGATGCATATCGATGCATGACATGACAAGTAACGATGCTAGGCGTGCCCTAACGTGGTATGAGGTGGTACCGGTTAAGGGGGAAAACATCCGGGAAAATATCCCCGGGGTTTCGTGTTTTCGGGCAGAGGAGCCGGAGGGGGAAAGTTGCGGGTTCGATAGGTTAGGGGTGTGTGGCGGACGAACGGACTTCGTATCCAGATTCGTCTCGTCGTTCTGAGCAACTTTCATGTTGAAAATATTTTAATCCGAGTTACGGATTAAAAGATATGATTTTCTAAAGATTTTATTAATTTCTGGAATTTAATTAATTATTTAATCCAACATTATCCAGAATAGTATATGATGACGTCAGCATGACATCGAGTGATGTCAGAGTCAACGTTGACCATTGACCTGGTCAACTTTGACGTGTGGGTCGATGGGACCCACTGTCATTCTCTCTGTTTAGGTTAATTACAGTTAGTTAATTTAATTAGTGATTAGGTTAATCTAATCAGATTAATTAACTTAATTAATTACTTAATTAATTAATTAATTAATAATTAATTTTAATAAATCATTTTTATTTTTATTTATTATTTTATTTTAATTCTTTTTTAAAAGCGTTTCAGGGTGGGCCCCAATTGTCATGGGGCCGGGAGCCTATCTTGGCGCGTGCGATTCTGGCGCCACCGAACGAAAGCACTCGCTCTTGAGGCGGGACGAGGCTGCCGAGGCGCCAACGGCGCGGCTTGGCAGCGTGCCAACCGGGGCCACGGCGGCGGAGGCGAGGTGGGATTGGAGGCGGAGGCAGGGCGAGATGGTCGCGGTGGCGGTGGTCGCCACTGGCGGTCTCGAGAGACGGCGCAGCGGGCGACATGGGGGAAGGCGGCCTGGCTGGCCGTGGCGCGGTGGCCGCTGGCGCGCGGAGTGCGGTGACCAGGGGAGTAGAGAGAGGCGCGGGTGCGGCCACGGCGCGCCGAGCACACACCAGGCGCGCGCAGGTGACCGAGAGGAGGGGAGGGGCGAGGCGGAGCTCACTGAGGGGGGTGTAGGGCACGGGCAGTGGGCGTGACGGCGGTCGGGTAGGACCGGCGAGGAGGAGGACGGGGACGTGAGATCCCGCGACGACGGAGGAGCTCCGGCAAGAGGGCGCTCGGCGATGTGGCTCCAAGCGACGACGAACCAAGGCAATGGCCGATCATGGCGAAGACGGTGAGGGGGCTTCGGCGGCGCGGCCCTCGTGCGACGCCAGTGGTGGTCGGGGCACGATGCGTGCGCGCACCGGCAGCGAAGGGCCTCTGCGGCGGCGTCGTTGAAGTGGGGCCCTCGCCTCGATCCGGACGGGGAAGGAAGAGAGGCGTCTGGGTGCAGTGAGGGGAGGCCGTGGAGCGGGCGCGAGGGAGGTCGTCGCGCCGTGGCGGCGGATTAGCGATGGGGACGGGCGCGGCGTCGGCCCATCCCGATTGGATCGGGGAGGAGAAAGCGTGGGGGAGTGGGGAATGGGGGTTCTGGGTTAGGGTTTCGTCGCCTGTGGGGGCTATAGGCGCCCATTTGGGCTGGCCTGGTTGGCCCAGAGGCCGGTGGCTGTGGCCGAGTGGGGGGGGGGGTTTCTTTCTCTCTTTTATTCTTCTTCTTTTTGTTTTCTTTTTCCTTTTCTTTTATTTATTCCTTTCGATTTTATTAAATTATTAATTTATTTCAATTTTGAAGAATGTGAGAACAACACCTAAATATGGTATGTTAAAGATACCACTGCCACATTAATTTGGACAACTAAATAGAATAGTTTAATATTTTACAAAATACAAAAGGCATTTAATTACTTTCTTTTGCTGCAGTTTTATTTTCCTTTGAGCATTTAAACATTTTATAAAAATGTGGTTTCATCACCATAATTACCTATGTATTATTTAGTTCACTCCGAACATTTAAATTTTAATATTTGAAAACTTTTATTGTTTGCTCGATTTTGAATTTGAAATTCGAACTAGGTTCCGAACTAACGCGAGTTTATCCACAGTAACCGAGGTGACGTGGCATCATTAGCGGGGATTACTGTAGCTTAATTACCCGGGTGTCACACCGAGCGAGGAGGGTCGACGTCTTCCTTCTCTTCTTCCTCCTCCTCCTCCTCATCAGAGCCATCATCCTCCTCGTCGTTGGGCTCCCATTCCTCCGGACTCTCACCTCCACTTCCTTCTTCTTCTTCGGCTGTTTCCTGCGCCCCGTTGGGCATCGAGTACATCTCAGTGGTGACCTAGAAGACAACAAAACAAGGTGAAAGTCATTCGACGAAATTGACATCAAAACAGAATGAATGCAGCAGAATCATAGTCGGAGATAAGCGGTGATACCTTGTGCGGTTGGTAACTCCGTCGAGTGGTGGAATCCTCCTAGCTCCGCGAGGTTGTCTTTATTTCTGTGATGGCAGTCATCCACTTCTCGAAGTATGGCGTCATCAACCTCCTCCGGATGGACCCGAGTGGTATCATCCGTGCGAGTACATCCATCGGATGACCTCGGTATTGGAGTGGCTGAATACGCCGTCGAGAAAAACCTCCGGAGATCCATGCGGTCACCCCATCGCGAATAAGCTGGACTACATGCTCCATCGGTAGCTTTACTTGGGCCTTCTCCTCTGGTAACACCTTCAGGAAGATGGCTTGTTCACTCGACTCATGGAGAAAGGAGGGAGCCCAATGACTGCCCGGCGTCGGCTGGTCTTGGCGATAAAACCAGGTCATTGCCACCCTCTAACCGAGTCGGGAGAGTCATAGCTGGAAGGCGCTCTTCCCCCTCATCCGGACCCCGAGTCCCCACACATTTGGATTACTTGGGTCCTCTCGTCATTCGGGCTCGTTTTCTTCACCGCCCGAGAGCGGACGGTGAATATGTGTGAAAAGACCCCAATGCGGTCGACAACCCAGGAAATTCTCGCAGAGCTAAAGCAAGCAACAAGATACACAATGGAGTTTGGAGTGAAATGGTGGAGTTGCGCTCCAAAAAAGTTCAGAAACCCCGGAAAAAGGATTTGGCGGCAGAGAAAACCCCCTATCTACGTGGGTGGCCAAGAGGACGCACTCACCCTCTTCAGGCTGCGGTTGCCACTCCGTGCCCGGAAGCCTCGCCGACCCATTGGGGATCAGTCCTTCGTTGGCCAGATTGGTGAGATCCTTCTCGGTGATGGTCGACCGGATCCAGTCTCCTTGGACCCAGCCTTGCGGCAGCTTGGACCGCGAAGAGGAACCGCCCCGACTGGGCGCTCTCCCCTTGGCCTTCGCCGCCGTCTTCTTCACCCGTTCGAGGCGGCGGTCTTGTCCTTCACCATAGTGCTTGGCGAAAGGTGCGAGCTTGGGCAGGCAGACGGAGAGCGTGGCGAGAAAGTTTTGGAGGCGGAGAGGAGAAATCTGAGGGCCTTTGTTCAAAATGCCCGGTCCAACGCTTTATATGGAATTCGCTTCCGGTGGCTGGCGGTAGGCCCAGGCAATCCTTCACGATCCCGCAACAGCGCGTAGCGCGCGATCGTGGAGAAAAAGGCGACGCGAGGATCGGCGTCATCGTCTTATCCCATCTGATTGCAGCGGTTTCTCCGCTTCGCGCGCTTCCCAAAATTGGATCGCGAAATCCGCTAACATGAGCAACTCGTCCGATAACAGATTTCCTCAGATCCGTCGCTTGAAATCCTCAGGTTCACAAAGTTCACTCGACAAACATGAAGAATGGATCAAAGGCGTGAAAGATAAGTTGATGCCATCACTAAAAGGTCGTTGATCGAGTAAGAGCGCACTCACAAGGCGAAGAACAGGTCGGAAAGATTATCAACTCCTTCCTCACTCAAACCTCGATCCATTCGGGGCTAATGATGAAGTCATATACTGGGGTAGGGTCATAGACCTGCCCAAAGGTACCCTCCACAAGGACATTCACAAGAGAAGCAGCCTTCCGATCGACTGGTAGACTTCCACTCGATGATTCAAAGACACTCGACTATGAAGACCCACTCGACCACCAATATTCCAAGAGCCACTCGGTATCCAAGCGGTCTATAGTTAAATAGTCTTTATGACCTTAATGACACTTTATGTAGGCGTTACCGAGAACGCCTAGCTTTAACGCACCTTAAACCCTCTACTACATTGGGCTGGCTGGGGTCTGGCGCACTCTATATAAGCCACCCCCTCCACAGTAGAGGGGTTCGCACCCCAGTAACACATACGCATATAATCCAATCGACCGCCTCCGGGCTCCGAGGCGTGGGGCTGTTACTTCCTCCGAGAAGGGCCTGAACTCGTAAATCCCTTGCGTATACAACTACTCCATAGCTAGGATCTTGCCTCTCCATACCTACCCCCTATTCTACTGTCAGACTTAGAACCACGACAGTATCCTCCTTTGAACGATTCGAGTGGCTTGACTTGGCACATGTTCACGCATGTAGTTGAAACAAAATCAACATAGCCTCCACGATATTTATGTTCATGGTGAATTATATCCTACTCATGCTTGCACTCAGTGTTGATTAATTTTAATGCATGTTCACGACTGTTGTCGCTCTCTAGTTGGTCGCTTCCCAGTCTTTTTTCTAGCATTCACTAGTACTAAGCGGGAATACTGCTTGTTGCATCCACTTCCATAAACCCCAAAAAGTTATTCCATATGAGTCCATCATACCTTCCTATATGTTGTATCTACCTGCCGTACCAAGTAAATTTGTATGTGCCAAACTCTAAACCTTCAAATGAAATTATGTTTTGTATGCTCGAATAGCTCATGTATCAACTAGGGCTGTCTATATCTTCCATGCTAGGTGGGGTATTCTCACGATGAGTGGACTCCGCTCACCATTCACGAGAAAATGGATGGTAACCGGGATGCCCAGTCCCATGCTCAAATCAAAATAATTGCAAACAATACTCCCCCAAGCCTATTGTTAGTTGGAGGCACCTGTTGTTTCGGGCAAGCCATGGATTGATGCTTGTTGGTGGTGGGGGAGTATAAACTTTACCATTCTGTTTGGGAACCGCCTATAATGTGTGTAGCATGGAAGATATCGAGATCTCTTGGTTGTTATGTTGACAATGAAAGTATGCCACTCAAAATATTATTTACCTCTATTTCAAAAATCGAGCTCTGGCACCTCTACAAACCCCTGCTTCCCTCTGCGAAGGGCCTATCTATTTACTTTTATGTTGAGTCATCATCTTCTTATTAAAAAGGACCAGTTGGAGAGCACCTGTGTCATTTGCATGCATTTTTATGAACTTTTTGGTAACTTGTTGCCAAAAGGGGAGAAAATGTATAGATCATAGGCTTTGAGAGAGAGTGTTGCTTTTTGTTCTCTCTTGCTTTTTGGTGGTTGAACTTTGTTATTTGCTTGTTTGAGATACTTTATGCTTTTGTGTGATACTTGGATGATCATGTGTTTGATCATATGCTACCTTAATGGTTGTTGGATGACATTATCCTTTATATTCCCATATGATCATTCATTTTGCTTGGTGATGAGTGCATGTATTTAATTATTATCATTTTGAGCACTCCACCAAGATGTATGTGACATGGAAGAGTAACCCATGATCCTAACTCATTGTGCATTTGCAGTCCAAAGCAAATCTTAAACTATGCACAAATTTAGGGGGAGCTCTTGCTTTTCACATACTTCTCAAAGCGACAATGTTTTTCACTCTTATTATCATTTGTCGAAGCTTTGATCTATATGTTGTCATCAATTACCAAAAAGGGGGAGATTGAAAGTGCAACTATCCCTAGGTGGTTTTGGTAATTCCTAACAACATATAGCTCATTGAGCTAATGCTATTTCAAGATTAATATTTCAGGAAAGCTCAATGATTGGCATGGCATGGATGAGAAAAGTGGACCCCTCAAAATGCTAAGGACAAAAGGATTGGCTCAAGCTAAAAGCTCAAGACTCTACATTTTCTATTTCAGTGATCCAAGATCACATTGAGTCTATAGGAAAAGCCAATACTATCAAGGAGGGATGAGGTGTTGCTTAATGAGGCTCTTGCTCAAAATGCTTAGTGATATGATCCAACGCCCTTAACTACTTTCTCACATCCACATATGACCTAAACCAAAAGTCAAACTCGGCCCCACCGATTCTTTCTATCCGGCGCCACCGAGTTCAGATGTCATCGAAACTGCCACAAACCCTAGGCAAATCAGTCTCACCGATAGGGATCTCGGTCTCACTGAGATGGGATTGTAATCTCTCTGTTTCCCTTCGTAACGTTCCATTCCCACCGAGATGAGCGATCGGTCCCACCGAGTTTACCTGGCCAACTCTCTGGTTAGCTTATTACCAAAATCGGTCTCACCGAGTTTGTGTAATCGGTCTCACTGAGATTATGTTATGCCCTAACCATAACCATATCGGTCCTACCGAGTTGCATGTCGGTCCCACCGAAAATCCTAACGGTCACTAGATTTGCTGAATCGGTCCGACCGAGTTTATCAATTCGGTCCCACCGACTTTGGCAAGTTGTGTGTAACGGTTAGATTTTGTGTGGAGGCCATAAATACCACTCCACCTCCTCTTCATTCATGGAGAGAGCCATCAGAACGAACCTACACTTCCAACCTATATTTACTGAGAGAGAACCACCTACACTTGTGTTGACGCCAAGATATTCCATTCCTACCATATGAATCTTGATCTCTAGCCTTCCCTAAGTTGCTTTCCACTCAAATCTTCTTTCCACCAAATCCATATCCTGTGAGGCAGAGTTTAGTGTTGGGGAGTGTCGGTGTCAAAACCGACGGATCTCGGGTAGGGGGTCCCGAACTGTGCGTCTAGGCGGATGGTAACAGGATACAAGGGACACGATGTTTACCCAGGTTCGGGCCCTCTTGATGGAGGTAAAACCCTACGTCCTGCTTGATTGATATTGATATTGTGGATGTTTACAAGAGTGGATCTACCACGAGATCAAGGAGGCTAAACCCTAGAAGCTAGCCTATGGTATGATTGTAAGGGTTGTTGTGATTGTTGTCCCACGGACTAAAGCCATCCGGTTTATATAGACACCGGAGAGGGCTAGGGTTACATAGAGTCGGTTACAATGGTAGGAGATCTACATATCCGTATCGCCAAGCTTGCCTTCCACGCCAAGGAAAGTCCCATCCGGACACGGGGAAGTCTTCAATCTTCTATCTTCATAGTCTTGGAGTCCGGTCGATGATGATAGTCCGGCAAATGATAGTCCGCCGATGACGGTAGTCCGCTATCCGGACACCCCTAATCCGGACTCCTCGGTAGCCCCGAACCAGGCTTCAATGACGATAAGTCCAGCATGCGTGTAGTCTTGGCGTTGCAAGGCGGGTTCTCCTTTAAGTTCCATGTACCGCGAGCAGTGTCCAGCTTCCTCATCAATGTTGCGCGTCTTGGCTTCCACGCCCAATAAGGGCCTTCTTCCACGCGTCGTCGATGCGAATGTGAAAAGCCGTGGTGTCTTTTATGTTTTACCCCTAGTTGTGCGAATAATCCGCCTATAAGGGAGGCAAGAATCCAGATCCAAATCACCATCTTCCTCTCGCAAATACTCATTGGGCGCTTTCGACCAAGAATCCATTCCATCATGGACCGTCAACGCGGCTCCTCTTCTCGCGCCCCAGCCCTTCGCCAGAGATTGGAGGAGATGCCCGTTCGCAACGAGCTGGTGAAGCTCCAAATGGGGGATATCTCCTCCGGCCTTCATGGTTCAGTTCGAGCGGGCTTGCCACCTACAAAGGTGGGAAGCTAGCGGAGGTTACCCTAATCCCAACAAAGGGGAGCGGTATGCTTCGTCCCCTATCTAATAAGGGGCTCGGTTTCTGTACATCCATTCCTCCGCGGGCTCACGGAGTTCTACGGACTCAGCTCCATCACCTCACGCCCGCCTCAATCCTGCATATCGCGGGTTACGTAGCTCTTCTTGAGCTTTTCCGGCATCGAGCCCCACTTCGTGCTGTGGAAGAGGTTGTTTTGCCTTGTCCCCCGCTCTCACGAGGGGTCCATATATCAAGTGGGCGGCGCCAAATATGACACATTGCGGGACCGGATATCCATCCGGAACCCCTAAGAAGGCGCCAAGACTGGCCTTCGAATGGTTTTATATAGAAGACGCTCGCTGCCGGACCCTGTTGGATCGGCCTCCGGAGTTCAGCAATGCTCCTCTCAAGAAACGCCTTAGTTGGCGTCCATGAGCCCCATTGGAGGAAGACAAGAGCGTCCATTATCGATGGGCGAATAAGGTTCTTCGCCCATGCCGGTTGACCATGATCGAGTCATGGAAACATGCATTACGCGGGGTGCAGCCACTACAATGAGGCCACCCCATGTGGGATTTCAACGGGAGGATGATGCCACCCGTCATGGCATAAAGGGCGGAATCGGCCAAGATCCGTGACGATCTTGTCCGGCCTGTATAAGGGGGAGAAGGAGGATTTCCTTCAGACGAACCCGTTAAATGGGTTTTCCATGAACAATCCCCGGCCTTGGGTAAGTGAACACTTAGCGTGTCCGACCCGTGCCTTTCGAAACTTAAGTTTCTTACATTGTGTTCTTCTTTCGACGCAGGAACTGCGCCGGACTGTGGAGGGAATGCTAAGTCCGGCTCCGCAGCCTGAGGATCCAGAGAGATCCCGAGATCCGGCCTCCGAAGAGGACCCGGACGTAAAGGTGGAGCTAATCGATGGGGTGTTCCACCAGCTCAGCATGGACAATGCTTTAGTCGCCATCACGGCCGACTACCCCGGACTAAATCCGGCTCCCCAGGTGATTGCAGCCGAAGCCTTGACACCGTCATTCCTTCCTTGCGTATTTCTGACCACCTTACATGATGGCATTGTGCAGGAGGCGCCCCTAGGGCGAAGCCGAGCTCAGCGGTGGCTGGCCAACAAGGGCCGATTCAGACGGTAGGCGGAAGAGGAGCTTGGCGCGGATGAAGCGTCGCCGCAAAGGTGTAGCTCATAATTCATTATCTTGAGCAACGTTCCTAGGAAAGCGTTTTGAGTGCTCATGACTTTTGTAGGAAAAAAGCATCCGCCGGATCTGCGGCGTGGAAGTTGTCCATCCGACCTCTACCGGCGGGCTCCCTTTTGGCCGGGAGGGGAGGCGGCGCAAGGCACGAGCCGGACGTTCTTCCGACAGAGGATGCCGAAGGCTGTCCGCCACCAAGTCGAGGTGGAGAGTGCTCGAATCACAAAGCGCCGCTGGACAAGATTTCGTGACGCGTGCTTCTCCCCGAGGCGTTGAATGCCTTTAACACGGGGACACGCACCTTCGTGCCGCTCAAGATAGTTTTACGAGCCACGGAGCAGTATGTAAAAGACATACGGGTAAGAGATTTTAACGGTTGTATATGCCAAGAGCCCCGAGACTTAAAGTAGTTATATTAACTGATTTAAGGATCATATGAAATGCAGGATCTTACCGAGAAGAATACCCAACTGTCTCAGAGCTGCAAGTGTGCAAGGCCCAACTTGAGGCCGCATTATGCAGCGCAGGAGGAAACGCAAGGACCTCTCACAGTAACGCATTATTTTAGAAGGATAAGTAGCGTTTGGCCTTTGCGCAAGTCTAAAAACGACGTTGCAGGTGCTGCGGACAAGATCCGGACAGTAAGAACTTCGCGCCAACTAAAGGCGGCGAGAGGATGCTGCATAAGGTGCAGCATGAAAGGAACAAGCTCAGGATGCCCATGCCCAGCTTGGAGAAGAGCTGAAAGGCGTTCGGCCGAGCTGTCGGGCTCCATTAAGGAGAATCAGCGGCTTCTTCGCGGCATATATAGTAAGTGCTTGAGCAAACTCCTTTGAAAAGAAGAGTTGGCGAGGAAGTCAATTTGACATAATATGTCTCAGAGGTATGCTCACAGTGTCGCCTGCTGGAGGAGATGCCCGTAACAACGGGTGATCAACTTCCGAATTGTTGCAACAGATCGAACGAGTTCGGCAGGCTATGAGCGGCGTCATCCAGCGTTATGGCCAGCCTTCTCCATACTCGAGGGTCTTGGGGAGCTTTGGAGAAGCTTCTGGAGTGCGGCAGCGCTTCCATTTATGGAAGATTTCGCCTGCCGCCAAGGTCCTGTGGAGGCTGGGCCATGGTAAAGACGCTGTACAAGAAGGCGGATCCCAATCACATGGTCAAGTCGGACTGTGGGGCCCGATGGGAAGGAGATCCCTATGAGTTTAGTATACGCCAAGTGGAGTTGGCGCAAAATTTTCCCAACAGACTGTAAATTAGAAAACCTGTTAGACGGATTGAGGAAGAATACAATCACCGATTTGACAATGTATTATAAAATGACATACAAAATGCCTTCTAGCCGGATTGTAGATCGCTTGTCTTTGCCGACCTTTTCGCTTCGACCTCGGGACCCTAGAGTCCGGAGTGTGTCCGAATACCTTCTCGGTTATGAAACAACCGGGTATGCATGGAGACCAGGCGAGGGGTCATCGGTGCTTTATCGCATAAGTGCCCAACTAGTTATGTTATATTACATGGTTAGTAAGAAACATCTTCCAGGAGAATAGTTCCGTTAAGGGTTCCTTTCCATTGGGGTGGCATGCCCTAAAGTGCATGTCCGGCTGCGAAAAAGCGTAAAACATCTGGGGCAGATAAAAAGTGGATAAAAATCATCTTTTAAGTCACCGATCGAATATTCCCTTAAGAACGCTTAGCTTTCGGCTTTACCCGGTCGAGGTACACATCCGCTGACCCGCAGTAATAATCGCAGAGGTGCTCCTTTACCTCCTAGCCGAACAATCGGGAACGAGGGGTAAGCACAGAGCCGAGCAACCCAGCTTGGCCAAGACTTAAGTCATATCGATGCATATAATGGTTAATAAAAGGTACATGTGTAGGCTTGACACATGTGCCGGGCATAAAGCCAGATAATTAAGCTTCCGTAAAGAAGCCCCGTGTATAATGAGTGCGGTAGCGCATCAATTGTGCTTATGAACGTTATGCTGGTAAAGCCCTTTAAGGCTTGGATGAATAGGTTTGAGAATAAAAAGATGAACAAAAGGCAGCTGAAATAAATAAAAGAAAAATGTTTTGACGGGGAAGGGACGAACTCTTAGTCCGGCGCTAGGCATAGAATCGCCGGAGGCGGGCTCGCTCCATGGGTTCGGCTCGAGTCGGTTATCCGATGCATTTCAGTGACGGTACGCTCCGCCGGTCAAGACTTGATCAATGATGAAGGGCCTTCCCATTTGGGCTTGAGCTTGTCCTTTTTCTTGTCCGCAAAGCGAGAACCAGTTCGCCAACGTTGTAAGTCTTGGCCCATACTTCTCGCTTTGGTATCTTTGAGCCTCTGTTGATAGAATGCGGAACGAGCCTTGGCGACGCCGCACTCTTCCTCCAATGTGTCCAAGCTGTCCTGCCGATCCAACTCGGCTTCTCTTTCTTCGTACATGCGCTTTTCGAGGTGAGTCATGAATGATGTCGCAGAGGCAAAACTGCTTCTGCGCCGTACACCATAAAAATGGTGTGAATCCGTGGTACGGTTAGGCGTTGTCCGCAGCCCCAGTACGGAGTCGAGCTCCTCTATCCGGGCGTGTCGATTTCGTAAGGGACCGCACTAGTGCGGGTTTGATGCCGCCATTATGAGACCATTTGCTTGTTCCACTTGACCGTTGGTTTGAGGATGATAGAATGAAGCGTAATCGAGCTTGATGCCCATATTTTTGCACCATGGTTTAACCTCGTCGGCGGTGAAGTTCGTGCCGTTATCGGAAATGATGCTGTGGGGGACACCATAACGGTGTACTACCCCGGATATAAAGTCTATCACTGGTCCGGACTCTGCCGTTTTAACTGGCTTGGCCTCTATCCATTTGGTGAATTTATCCACCATGACCAATAGGTACCTTTGCTTGTGGGTTCCCCCTTTAAGTGGTCCAACCATGTCAAGCCCCTGCACCATGACGGCCGTGTAATTGGTATAGTTTTGAGGCGGTGGGTGGCATATGGCTCGATTAGCAAAGAGCGACAACCGACGCATCTTTGGACTATGTCACAGGCATCTGCTCGGGCCATCGGCCAATAAAATCCTGTCTGGAATGCCTTTCCTACAAGGGCCCGAGCTGCGGCGTGGTGTCCGCCTAGTCCGGCATGAATTTCAGCCAGGAGGCTTCGCCCTTCCTCTTCGGAGATACACCTTTGAAGGACTCCGGTTGTGCTTTTCTTATAAAGTTCTCCCTCATAGACTTTGTAGGCTTTTGATCGCCAGATAATGCGGCGGGCCTCATTTTGGTCTTCGGGAAGCTCCTGCCTAAGCAAGTGGGCGAGGTGTCCACGGGGCAATTACTGCCATTATGTCGTGGGCGGAACGTGTTATGTCATCGGCTGGATCGCCGGTTGGTGCGGCTTTTTCCGGATTGTTAGTTCCGGACTCCTCTTCCCATAGTACGGATGGCTTGAAGAGCCGTTCCAGGAAGATGTTAGGAGGGATAGCGTCGCGTTTTGCGCCAATGCGTGCCAGTACGTCGGCCGCTTGGTTATTATCCCGTGACATGATGGAATTCAAGTCCTTCAACCGGCTGACATTTTGAGGACAGCGTTGCGATATGCTGCCATTTTCGGATCTTTAGCGCCAAAGTCTCCGTTTATTTGGGATATTGCGAGGTTTGAGTCCCGCGCACCTCTAGGCGTTGAATGCCCATGGAGATTGCCATCCGGAGACCGTGTAAAAGGGCCTCGATTCGCCTGCGTTGTTAGAGTCCGTGTACATTATCTGAAACGATTGGACTGTGTCTCCGGTTGGGGACGTCAATACGACGCCAGCCCCGATCCGCTAACATTTTGGAGCCGTCGAAGTGCATAATCCAATTGGAGTATGCGCCGTATTCTTTAGGGAGTTCAGCTTCGGTCCATTCAGCGACAAAGTCAGCCAAAACTTGAGACTTGATAGCTCGCCGAGGTTTGTAAGATATATCAAATGGTAAGAGCTCAATAGCCCATTTTGCAATCCTGCCCGTCGCGTCGCGGTTGTTTATAATGTCGTTAAGTGGTACTTCAGAGGCCACTGTTATCGAACACTCTTGAAAGTAGTGTCGGAGCTTCCGGATGCCATGAACACCGTGACACGCTATCTTCGATAGTGCGGGTAACGGACTTGCAAGGGGTTAACACGGTGGATACGTAGTATACTGGTTTTGAAGAGGGAATTTATGCCCTTCATTTCTCGCTCGACGACGAGTACCGCGCTTACAACTTGATGTGTAGCTGCGATGTATAACAACATTGGTTCGCCTAAAGTTGGGCGCAGCCAGACCGGATTTTTGCCAATATGGCCTTTATTTCTTCGAGTCCGGCGGTGGCAGCATCCGTCCACTGGTGTTCGCATACCGAGGAGGCGATAGAGGGTAATGCCTTTTCTCCTAGACGGAGATAAAGCGGCTTAGAGCGCCACGCGTCCGGTCAATTTTGTATTTGCTTGAGGTCTTTTGGGATATCTAGCTGTGACAGAGCTCGGATCTTGGCTGGGTTTGCTTCAATTCCTCTACCGGATACGATGAAGCCCAGCAGCTTTCCGGTGATACGCCGAAAACACATTTTTCCGGATTCAGCTTGATGTCATATGCTCGAGGCTGTCGAATGTGAGCCTCAAGTCGCCTACTAGAATTTCGACATGTTTGGTTTTGACGACTACGCCGCCCACGTATGCCTCTACTGTTTTGCCGATCTGGGTAGCGGACATGTACGAATCATGCGCCGATATGTTGCGCGGGCGTTTTTAAGTCCGAAGGGCATCGTGTTGAAGCAGAATGGTCCATATGGAGTAATGAATGCTGTTGCGGCTTGATCCGCTTCGCCATCTTGATTTGATGATAGCGGAGTATGCGCCCGGGAAGCACAATGAATCGTGTTCGTGGTGGCATCGATGATTTGGTCGATGAGGGAGGGGAAGGGATCCTTTGGGTAGGCCTTATTTAGGTCTTTGAAATCGACACATAGGCGCCAGGATTTGTCCTTCTTGGTACCATCACCAAGTTTGCTAGCCAATCCGGTGCTTGATGTCTCGATGAATCCGCTTCCAATAGCTTGGCTAGCTCTTCTCCCATTGCCTGTCTTTTGGGTTCGGAAAATCGTCAAGAGCCTGTTTGATGGCTTGAATCCTTTTAGGATGTTTAGGCTGTGTTCGCCAATCTCGTGGGATTCGGGCATATCCGATGGTGCCAGGCAAAAATGTCCCAATTTTCCCGAAGGAATTCTCGCAGTGCGGCGTCTACATCAGGGTTCAATTGTGCCCCGATGGAGGCCGTCTTCGTGGGGTCCGTTGGGTGGACCTGGAATTTGACTATTTCATCCGCTGGTTTAAAAGAGGTGGACTTGGATCTTTTATCAAGTATCACATCGTCCCTGTTCACCGTGGAGCGCATTGCGGTGAGTTCCTCGGCCGCTAGGGCTTCGGATAGTGCCTTGAGGGATAGTGCGGCTGTCTTGTTTTTGGCGCGCAGTGCTATGTCCGGATCACTAGCGAGAGTGATAATTCCATTGGGACCGGGCATTTTAAGCTTCATGTACCCATAATGGGGTATAGCTTGAAAAATTGTGAATGCCTCTCGTCCTAATAGAGCATGATATCCGCTGCTGAATGGGGCCACTTGAAACGTGACCTCCTCGGACCTATAATTGACCGGCGAGCCGAACACTACGTCCAGCGTGATTTTTCCTGTGCAGCATGCTTCCCGGCTGGGAATTATTCCTCTAAAGGTTGTGCTGCTTCGCTCAATGCGGTTCCAGTCTATTTCCATTTTTCGGAGGGTTTCCTCATAGATGAGGTTTAGTCCGCTGCCGCCATCCATGAGTACTTTAGTAAGGCGAAAGTCGTCTACTATTGGGCTGAGGATCAATGCGGCTGGTGCCCGGGCAGTTCGGAATTTAGGTTCGTCACTGGCATTGAAGGTAATAGCCGTGTCGCTCCATGGATTTATTGTTGCTACTTGGTAGTTTTCGGCGAGGTTGCGGAGTTGTCGTTTTCGCATGGTATTGAATGCGAAAGTCTCGAAGACTGTTAACACCGTACTGGTGTTGCTGTGTTGGGATTCTGGAGCTAGAAGCTCCTCGCCACTTTTGGCCACCTTCCGTAGTATCCAACATGCTCGAAGGCTATGAGTTGGAGTGGCGCCCTCTATGCTATGAATTTTGCTGGGTCCGTTTAGCCAACCCTCCAGTACGGTTCCGTACCCTTTAGGGGTTTTTGGTTTTTTGGTATTCAGCCCAGGTGCTTGATAATGATGCACCCTTTGGTTCCGGACTAGGATGTATTCGGGACCAGATTATCCCAAAATTTACTTTCGGTTTTCAGCGCTCTCCATCGCACAATACTTTTGTACGATGGTCTCCAAGTCAGCGGCGCGTGATGTCGCGCGACTTATGGCGTTTAGGATTCCCTTGTCCGTGCAATTATTGCGTAAGACCGAGATTGCGTTTTCCTCTCGGCAGTCCTTTATCCTGTCCATAACCAGGAGGAATCGCCCGAGAGTGATGTCTTGTCTCGGCGGGCTCTTGCCGAATTAGAGTTAGATCGCATATGTCCGGGCGGGTGGGTGGAACTAAGTCCGAACCCTACCCATCTCGTGGCTCAAGGCCGAGAAGTTTCCAATTTTGAAGCTTGGATTTCGGACGTTGTCCAACGAGTGCAGTCGATGCCCGACTTTAAGTTCAGTGTTTGATCGAAGCCCGCCCCTCCGCGGGAATCCGCATGAGGGGTTCGGGATCTGGACATGACTAGTTTTCAATACGGAGAAGCGTCGCCGCGATTGTTCCTCTACCCTTCGCAACGTGGTGGGTGACTGGGAGAGTTAATTTCTCTCGGATCGGGTTTAAGCCCAATCGATCGTAGTCTCAGAAGCGACCCTGTGGCGGCGATGCGATCCAAGAGCTCGCTTATGGATGAGAGCTCTATTGATCCAGCCGCGGCAAATTCCGAGCTGACGTGAAGATTGCTTTTGACGACTTGAGAGGTCGTTGTCGAGCGATGGCGGACAGCGGTCATAAGAAAACCACCTAGCGGATAGTTTGGCGGCGGCCAAGGCTCCTTTGGCGAAGATATCGTCCTTGAAGACGGAGGAGGCATCCTTCCTATCGGTGACGACACATAGGAACTCTCAATGAAAGCACCAATGTCGGTGTCCTAAACCGCGGATCTCGGTAGGGGTCCCGAACTGTGCGTCTAGGCGGATGGTAACAGGAGACAAGGGACACGATGTTTACCTGTGTTGGGCCCTCTTGATGGAGGTAAAACCCTACGCCCTGCTTGATTGATATTGATATTGTGGATGTTTACAAGAGTGGATCTACCACGAGATCAAGGAGGCTAAACTCTAGAAGCTAGCCTATGGTATGATTGTAAGGGTTGTTGTGATTGTTGTCCCACGGACTAAAGCCATCCGGTTTATATAGACACCGGAGAGGGCTAGGGTTACATAGAGTCGGTTACAATGGTAGGAGATCTACATATCCAGATCGCCAAGCTTGCCTTCCACGCCAAGGAAAGTCCCATCCGGACACGGGGGGAAGTCTTCAATCTTCTATCTTCATAGTCTTGGAGTCCGGTCGATGATGATAGTCCGGCAAATGATAGTCCGGCAGATGACGGTAGTCCGGCTATCCGGACACCCCCTAATCCGGGACTTCCTCAGGGAGACTATCAATTTGAAGCACAAGAGCAAGGAGTTCATCATCAACTCACCATTTGTTACTTCTTGGAGTGTGGTGTCTCCTAGATTGGCTAGGTATCACTTGGGAGCCTCCGACAAGATTGTGGAGTTGAACCAAGGAGTTTGTAAGGGCAAGGAGATCGCCTACTTCGTGAAGATCTACCGCTAGTGAGGCAAGTCCTTCGTGGGCGACGACCATGGTGGGATAGACAAGGTTGCTTCTTCGTGGACCCTTCGTGGGTGGAGCCCTCCGTAGACTCGCGCAAGCGTTACCCTTCGTGGGTTGAATTCTCCATCAACGTGGATGTACAATAGCACCACCTATCAGAACCACAACAAAAACATCCGTGTCTCCTATTGCGTTTGAATCCTCCAAACCCTTCCCTTTACATTCTTTTAAGTTGCATGCTTTACTTTCCGCTGCTCATATACTCTTTGCATGCTTGCTTGAATTGTGTTAAGATTGCTTGACTTGTCCATAGTTGCTAAAATCTGCCAAGAACTAAAATTGGGAAAATGATATATTTTTATTTGGTCAAGTAGTCTAATCACCCCCCCCCCTCTAGTCATACTTTCGATCCTACAAGTGGTATCAGAGCTTTGGTCTCCATTTGCTTTGATTTACATAGCTTTTCGTAGTCATAGCCTTGGTTTCACAACCTAGGAGAGTATGGCGTCTAGCGAGGGAAATTACCACTGTAGAGGTCCTTACTTTGATGGTACTAATTTTGCTAGTTGGAAGCATAAGATGAAAATGCATATTCTTGGACATAACCCCGCCGTTTGGGCTATTGTGTATATTGTCTTGCAAGGTGAATTCTTTGATGGGAGAGAACCGAACCGTGAAGCTGCCGCGGAAGAGTTGAAGATGCTGCAATACAATGCTCAAGCTTGTGATATCCTCTTAAACGGATTGTGCGCCGAAGAATTCAACAGAATCAACAGAATCCCACATCATCAAGTGAGAAACAAACCTTCAATGAAGAATTGAGCCTAATGGTGAAGAACTTCAACAAGTTCTACAAGAGTAGAAGCAAAGAAAGAAGTTCCAAGTCAAGGTCCTACAATGACAAAAGATATTCTAGTCGAGAGCGAAATTGCTACAATTGTGGAAGACCCGGACACTATTCTAATGAGTGTACGGCACCTTACAAGAGAAGAGAAGATTCTCCAAAAACAAGAAGTAGAAGAGAAGAATCACCATCAAGAGGGAGAAGGAGTAGAGATGATCATTATGAACGAAGAACATCCTGGAGAAGCAAGGATTCGGAAAGGAAGGACAAGTCATCAAAGTGCTACACAAAACGAAGACATCAAGCTCATGTTGGTGAATGGGTATCCGGCTCCAACTCCGACAATCACTCCGAGAGAAGCTATCACTCCGACTCCGAATATACTCAAGATGAAGGTGTTGCCGGTCTAGCACTTGTGTCAACCAACTCCTATGACATATTTGATTCACCAAATGAAGGACTTGGAAGATGCTTCATGGCTAAAGGCCCAAAGATATCACACCCCGAGTATGTTGATTTCAATAGTGATGAAGATGACTTGTTAGGTGATGATGATTTGCTTGTTGACAACTCTAGTGATGAATACTATGATGAAACATCGATTAATATGCTAATAAAGATAAAACGAATGACAATGATAAGGAGAAGATTGAGTTTCTAACTAAAGAAATAAACACTCTTAAGTTAGATCATGAAACTATCTTAGGAGATCATCGAGAACTTTTGAGGACTCATGAGAAATTATGTTTTGAAAAGCTCAACCTTGAGCAGGAGCATGAGTTCTTAAAGGCAATCAATGATGATCTTCTCAAGAAAAGTTCTTCTTACATTGCCAAGCGTTTACTCTTATCCACTTACATGCCTCAAGTCAAGTCTAGTAATAAGAACAAGAAAGATTCTTCCTCTAGTAGTAACAATAATCATGTTAAATCCAATGTTGATGCTTCTAGTAGTTCTCTTGATTCCACTAATGATTCTCTTAGCCAAGTTACACTTGAGCAAGAAAATAGCTTATTGAAGGGAATTATAGAGAAAGGTGTTTACAAGAGCCTTGCCGGGAGTAAGCAATTTGAGGAAATTGTACGCAAGGAAGGAAGGCACCGGAAGAACCAAGGTGTTGGTTTTGAACGAAAGTTCAATGCCAATGGAGTTGAGTGGGAAGAAGATCAATACCTGATACGTCTCCAACGTATCTATAATTTTTGATTGCTCCATGCTACTTTATCTATTGTTTTGGACTATAATGGGCTTTATTTTTATATTACTTTTGGGACTAACCTATTAACCGGAGGCCCAGCCCAGAATTTCTATTTTTTGCCTTTTTCAGTATTTTGAAGAAACAAACTATCAAACGGAGTCCAAACGGAATGAAACCTTCGGAAACGTGATTTTCTCACCGAACGTGATCCAGGAGACTTGGACCCTACGCCAAGGAACCAGAGAGGCGGTCACGAGGGTGGGGGCGCGCCTCGTGGGCCCTCAAGCTCCACCGACGCACTCCTTCCTCCTATATATACCTACGTACCCCCAAACGATCAGAACAGGAGCCAAAAACCTAATTCCACCGCCGCAACTTCCAATATCCACGAGATCCCATCTTGGAGCCTGTTCCGGAGCTCCGCCAGAGGGGGCATCCACCATGAAGGGCTTCTACATCGACATCATAGCCTCTCCGATGAAGTGTGAGTAGTTTACTTCAGACCTTCGGGTCCATAGCTAGTAGCTAGATGGCTTCTTCTCTCTTTTTGGATCTCAATACAATGTTCTCCCCCTCTCTCGTGGAGATCTATTAGATGTAATCTTCTTTTTGCGGTGTGTTTGTTGAGACCGATGAATTGTGGGTTTATGATCCAGCTTATCTATGAATAATATTTGAATCTTCTCTGAATTCTTTTATGAATGATTGAGTTATCTTTGCAAGTCTCTTCGAATTATCCGTTTGGTTTGGCCAACTAGATTGGTAGTTCTTGCAATGGGAGAAGTGCATGGCTTTGGGTTCAATCTTATGTGTCCTTACCTAGTGATGTAAAGGGTTGCAAGGCACGTATTGTATTGTTGCCATCGAGGATAACAAGATGGGATATTTATCATATTGCATGAATTTATTCCTCTACATCATGTCATCTTGCTTAAGGCGTTACTCTTTTTTTTAACTTAATACTCTAGATGCATGCTGGATAGCGGTCGATGAGTGGAGTAATAGTAGTAGATGCAGAATCGTTTCGATCTACTTGTCTCGGACGTGATGCCTATATAAATGATCATACCTAGATAACCTCATAACTATGCTCAATTCTGTCAATTGCTCAACAATAATTTGTTCACCCATCGTAGAATATTTATGCTCTTAAGAGAAGCCACTAGTGAAACCTATGGCCCCCGGGTCTATTCTCATCATATCAATCTCCATCACTTTTATACTTGCTTTGTTTTTACTTTGCTTTTTACTTTTCACTTTGCATCTTTATACCAAAAATACCAAAAATATTATCTCTATCAGATCTCACTCTCGTAAGTGACCGTGAAGGGATTGACAACCCCTAATCGCGTTGGTTGCGAGTAGCTATCGCTTTGTGCAGTACGAGGGACTTGTGCGTGGCCTCCTCTTGGATTGATACCTTTGTTCGAAAACTGAGGGAAATACTTACGCTACTGTGTTGCATCATCCTCTCCTCTTCGGGGAAAACCAACGCAAGCTCAAGACGTAGCAATACCCCAAGACGAAGTTTGTTCCTCAACAAGAGAAGTATGATCCTACTTCCTTCAAAGGGACACAAGCTCAAGATGATCTTCCACCACAAGACCACAAGCAAAAAGGCAAGGATAAGCTTCAAGAGGAAATTGATGCATTTGAAGAAGCACCTAAGGCCTTGGTCAAGTGGGTTCCCAAGACTACATCAAGTTCTACTTCATCAAGTACAACTACAACTCCGAGGATTCCCATCATGATGGTGTGGATCCAGAAGAAGAAGAACTAGAGAGTTCTTGAGGGTGACTCCGCCAACATACTTCACTCTTATCATTTTGGCAAGAACAAGTGCAAACAACTTCCACATTTTGCACTAGTTCAAGGAGTCACAAACTCTCTTGTTGGTAAGACAAGGGACAAGGTAACCTAATGCTCTCATAGACATCATCTTTGTGCGTTTCGGTCTGACCGGTTCATCCATTTCGGTCATACCGAGATCACTAATTCGATCTAGGTTTTCAATCTCGGTGCAACCGATTTGAACTTTTCGGTCACACCGAGTTGCAGTAACTACTTGCAGTTATGCATCTCGGTGCCACCGAGTTGTTCCACTCGGTCACACCGACTGGGTCAGGCTATATATATCCCTGGACCAAAATTTGGAAAATTTTCCGAACCCCTTCGCCCGCGATCAGCCTGCTCTGCCTCCCTGGGTCTCCGGATCATCCTCCTCATCGCCAGCTGCCTCCCGCCGTTGGTCTCCGCCGCCGTCAACGGAGATCGTCTTCGTCGTTGCCACCGTAGCAGGTCCATCGCTGCACTTAGGGTATGGACTTGATCTTTGTGCTAATCTCACTCCGATTCCTAGCATATTGTTTTTCCATGTATCTTGCCACGATTGAGATCACTCTATCCAACGAAATCACTCCGTAGTTTAGATATGGATTGAAAATTTAGGGTTAGGTTTCCGCCGAAACCATCTCGGACCAACCGAGTTGTTGAAATCGGTTCCACCGATTTGGCTAAGGCCATTGCACATGTGATTCTCGGTCTGACCGAGAATTGCAAATCGGTGTGACCGAATTCCATTCTTTGTTAAACCCTAGCAGTCTCGGTGCCACCGAACTGTGACTCGGTCTGACCGATTTCACTAGTTTAGGTTCCAAACGCTGCTTCGGTATCACCGAGATTTCAAATCGGTAGATCCGAAATGCTTTCTGTGGAAAACTAAAACTAAGTTTTTGACTCATTCTTTTGCAAAAACCTCTGCACTTTGTGATGCTCATCCAATCTATCTCATCTATATCCATTCACAGAATCTGCTGTCAGTGTTTGCATCATGTCAGATCAGAGTGACAGTCAGAACAAGTCTGAGGAGCAAGTTCACATGAGTGAGGGCACTAGTCCCTTTAGCAGCTATGATGAAGGCAGCAGGAGCACTCCAAGCAACTTGCCAAAGGCTGCCACCAGGGCCAGAAAGAAGAGAACTTCTGATTCTGAGGATGAGGACTATGTGGCTGTAGAGGAAGAGGCCACCTCAAAGAAGAAAGTTCTGAAAAAGGAATATGGCACAGCTGCTGCAACTAAGCTAGGAATGAAGACAAAGGTTCCTGCCAAGAGAGTTCCTATGTCAAAGGCCAGAACATCCACTCAAGAAACTTTGGAATTTGTACCCAAAGAACAGGTTGTGGCAGAGAAGAAGAGGAAAGAAAGGGTCAAGAAGACCACTGTCAGAGTAATTGGGAAGCCCTCAATGATGGAAGATGAAGAGGAAGAGGTTGTTGCACCAGCACCTAAAGGTCAAAAGCTCATGGGAGATGCTATAAGATCAGGGGCTGCTCCATCTAAGCCCAAAGAAGCTCCCAAGGCAGTTGCTCCAAAACCCAAAGCTACACCCAAGAGGAGCACCAGGAACATTCCAGCTGCAGAGAAGAACAAGGCCCCAGTGCGTGAAGCTGCTATAGAAGAAGACGATGAGTCACATGTCTTGAGGAAGTTGAAGCCTAAAATTCCAGATCACAATGATGCTCATCCAGTAGCTGAGAACATGAAAATCAGGAAGGACTCAGGATTGAGACTATGGAGAGAGTCTGATCCATATGCTACCAGGAGAAGGACTATTGTTGACTATATATTTCACACAAAGGAACATCAGGACTTCTATGAGACAATTTTGCTTGACAAGAAGCCCATAGTGTGTGATATGAGATGGGTTGACTGGGAGCACATCAAGGAAAATGAAGAACACTATCCTGGTGTATATGATAGTTTCAAGGCATGTGGAGTTGATAAGTTTGTGGCTCAGAAGCTCACAAAGTGGAATGATGAGCTTATCATGCAGTTCTACTCCACAGCTCACTTCTACCCAGATGGAAGGATTGTCTGGATGTCTGAAGGTACTAGGTACCAGTCAACAGTTGAGGAATGGGCTCAGTTGATCAATGCCCCAGAAGAACAAGAATATTACTTGGATGTCTATGCCAAGAAGAAGAAGAAGGATCACAACTCCATGGCTATCATGTACAAGGAGATTCCTGATGCAGATCTTGAGACTCACCAATTTGGTTCTGTGAAACACTTGCTGTCAGGCCTGCCTACAATCAACTGGATCCTCAGGCACACTCTATTGCCAAAATCAGGAGATCACAGAATGGTCAGAGGACATTCCATCAACTTGCTGCACATATTTGATGTCCCGCAAAAGTTCAAAGTCATGAGCCAAATTGTGGAAACCATTAAGAGAACAGTTGCAGATCAGAAGAGAAGTTGTTGGTATGCCCCACAATCCAGGAGCTGATCAACTCCAAGATGGGCACTGGCACATATCTTTTGGACAAGGAACATATACCCATCTACCCAGAATTTGAGGACAACACTATGGTCATGGATGAAGATGAACCATCTTATATCCAAGCACAAGCAAAGAGGGAGAAGGCAAGGACTAAAAAGGCTGCAAAGATGCCAACCATGGATGAGGCATCTCAGTATCTTTTGAAGAGCAAGCAAGATCAGCTTGGCTACTTGATTGCCTCCACTCTGAGGATTGAGAAGGGATTGGCCACCCTGACTCAAAACCAGGAGAGCTTGGAGAGGATCATGGAGCAGAAGTTCTATGACTTAGATGTGAAGGTCACTGAGATACACTCAGTTGTTGAGCAACTTCAGGATGAAGTGCAGGAGAAGAAGGGAAAGACTACCACTAATGCTTTTGCTAGAGTGCCCAGAGGACAAAGATCTGCTGCAATGCCAGTCACAGA
Organism: Aegilops longissima; assembly: GCA_021605205.1. Classification (NCBI taxonomy): domain Eukaryota; kingdom Viridiplantae; phylum Streptophyta; class Magnoliopsida; order Poales; family Poaceae; genus Aegilops; species Aegilops longissima. Next base: position 307,018,428 of record CM038676.1, on the reverse strand, counting down.
CACCAGAGCAACTTCATCTGCACCAGCTACAGCTTCAGTGCCACCAGCTCCAGCACCCACTCCACCAGCTCCAGCTACTTCAACTGATGCCTTCGTCCTTGGAGTCTTATCTACACCACCACCTGAAGACCAAGCGTGAGAGTCGATCTAGCACTATGCATTTTTATGAAATTTTTGGTAACTTGTTGCCAAAGGGGGAGAAAATGTACAGATCATAGGCTTCGAGAGAGAGAGAGTGTTGCTTTTTGTTCTCTCTTGCTTTTTGGTGGTTGAACTTTGTTATTTGCTTGTTTGAGATACTTTATGCTTTTGTGTGATACTTGGATGATCATGTGTTTGATCATATGCTACCTTAATGCTTGTTGGATGACATTATCCTTTATATTCCCATATGATCATTCACTTTGCTTCGTGATGAGTGCATGTATTTAATTATTATCATTTTGAGCGCTCCACCAAGATGTCTGTGACATGGAAGAGTAACCCATGATCCTAACTCATTGTGCATTTGCAGTCCAAAGCAAATCTTAAACTATGCACAAATTTAGGGGGAGCTCTTGCTTTTCACATACTTCTCAAAGCGACAATGTTTTTCACTCTTATTATCATTTGTCGAAGCTTTGATCTATATGTTGTCATCAATTACCAAAAAGGGGGAGATTGAAAGTGCAACTATCCCTAGGTAGTTTTGGTAATTCCTAACAACATATAGCTCATTGAGCTAATGCTATTTCAAGATTAATATTTCAGGAAAGCTCAATGATTGGCATGGCATGGATGAGAAAAGTGGACCCCTCAAAATGCTAAGGACAAAAGGATTGGCTCAAGCTCAAAGCTCAAGACTCTACATTTTCTATTTTAGTGATCCAAGATCACATTGAGTCTATAGGAAAAGCGAATACTATCAAGGAGGGATGAGGTGTTGCTTAATGAGGCTCTTGCTCAAAATGCTTAGTGATATGATCCAAAGCCCTCAACTACTTTCTCACATCCACATATGACCTAAATCAAAATTCAAACTCGGCCCCACCGATTCTTTTTATCCGGCGCCACCGAGTTCAGATGTCATAGCCAGTGCCACAAACCCTAGGCAAATCGGTCTCACCGATAGGGATCTAGGTCTCACCGAGATGGGATTGTAATCACTCTGTTTCCCTTCGTAACATTTCGGTCCCACTGAGATGAGCGATCGGTCCGACCGATATTGCAATGTATACTCTCTGTTTCCCTTTTGTAACATTTCGGTCTCACCGAAATAAGCGAATCGGTCCCACCGAGTTTACCTGACCAACTCTCTGGTTAGCTTATTACCAAAATCGGTCTCACCAAGTTTGTGTAATCGGTCTCACCGATATTATGTTATGCCCTAACCCTAACCATATCGGTCCTACCGAGTTGCATGTCGGTCCCACCGAAAATCCTAACGGTCACTAGATTTGCTGAGCCGGTCCGACCGAGTTTATCAATTCGGTCCCACCGACTTTGGCAAGTTGTGTGCAACAGTTAGATTTTGTGTGGAGGCTATAAATACCCCTCCACCTCCTCTTCATTCGTGGAGAGAGCCATCAGAACGAACCTACACTTCCAACCTATATTTACCGAGAGAGAACCACCTACACTTGTGTTGAGGCCAAGATATTCCATTCCTACCATATGAATCTTGATCTCTAGCCTTCCCCAAGTTGCTTTCCACTCAAATCTTCTTTCCACCAAATCCATATCCTGTGAGAGAGCGTTGAGTGTTGGGGAGACTATCATTTGAAGCACAAGAGCAAGGAGTTCATCATCAACACACCATTTGTTAATTCTTGGAGAGTGGTGTCTCCTAGATTGGCTAGGTGTCACTTGGGAGCCTCCGACAAGATTGTGGAGTTGAACCAAGGAGTTTGTAAGGGCAAGGAGATCGCCTACTTCGTGAAGATCTACCACTAGTGAAGCAAGTCCTTCGTGGGTGACGGCCATGGTGGGATAGACAAGGTTGCTTCTTCGTGGACCCTTCGTGGGTGGAGCCCTCCGTGGACTCGCGCAACCGTTACCCTTCGTGGGTTGAAGTCTCCATCAACGTGGATGTAAAATAGCACCACCTATCGGAACCACGACAAAAACATCCGTGTCTCCTATTGCGTTTGAATCCTCCAAACCCTTCCCTTTACATTCTTGCAAGTTGCATGCTTTACTTTCCGCTGCTCATATACTCTTTGCATGCTTGCTTGAATTGTGTTAAGATTGTTTGACTTGTCCATAGTTGCTAAAATCTGCCAAGAACTAAAATTGGAAAAATGATAGATTTTTATTTGGTCAAGTAGTATAATCACCCCCCCTCTAGACATACTTTCAATCCTACAAGATTGTCACTAGGGCCCGAGTGCCATGATTTCAGATCTGAACCTATTATGTTTTCATGAATATATGTGAGTTCTTGATCCTATTCTGCAAGTCAATAGTCACCTACTATGTGTTATGATCCGGTAACTCCGAAGTGACAATTATCGGGACCACTCCTGGTGATGACCGTAGTTTGAGGAGTTCATGTATTCACTAAGTGTTAATGCTTTGGTCCGGTACTCTATTAAAAGAAGGCCTTAATATCCCTTATTTTCCAATAGGACCCCGCTACCACGGGACGGTAGGACAAAAGATGTCATGCAAGTTCTTTTCCATAAGCACGTATGACTATATTTGGAATACATGTCTACATTACACTGATGAACTGGAGCTAGTTCTATGTCACCCTATGTTATAACTGTTACATGAGGAATCGCTTCCGACATAATTATCCATCACTAATCCAATGCCTACGAGCTTTTCACATATTGATCTTTGCTTAGTTACTTTTCCGTTGCCACTGTTACAGTTACTACAAAACTGCTACTATTACCTTTGCCACTGTCGGTGTCAAAATCGGCGGATCTCGGGTAGGGGGTCCCGAACTGTGCATCTAGGCGGATGGTAACAGGAGACAAGGGACACGATGTTTTACCCAGGTTCGGGCCCTCTTGATGGAGGTAAAACCCTACGTCCTGCTAGATTAATATTGATGATGTGTGTTACAAGAGTGGATCTACCACGAGATCAAAGAGGCTAAACCCTAGAAGCTAGCCTATGGTATGATTGTTTTTCGTCCTACGGACTAAAACCCTCCGGTTTATATAGACACCGGATAGGGTTAGGGTTACAAAGAGTCGGTTACAATGGTAGGAGATCTACATATCCGTATCGCCAAGCTTGCCTTCCACGCCAAGGAAAGTCCCATCCGGACACGGGACGAAGTCTTCAATCTTGTATCTTCATACTCTTGGAGTCCGGCCGATGATGATAGTTCGGCTATCCGGACACCCCCTAGTCCGGAACTCCCTAAGTAGCCCCTGAACCAGGCTTCAATGACGATGAGTCCGACGCGCATGTTGTCTTCGGCATTGCAAGGCGGGTTCTCCTTCAGTCTTCATGTTCCCGTCGAATAGTGTCTGGCTTCTTTATAAATGTTGCGCTCCTTGGCTTCTACGCCCAATAATGGCCTTCTTCCACGTGTTGTACGAATGCGAAAGGCTGGGATATTTTTACATTTTACCCCCTAGCCGTGCGAACGAGCCGCCTACAAGAGAGGCGAGGATCTAGATCCAGCTCACACCGTCCTCCATCTGCAAGTTCCCATCGAAGCGCCTTTGACAAAAAATCCATTCCATCATGGATAGCCGACGCGGCTCCTCCTCTCGTGCTCCCAGCCCTAAGCCAGGAGATTGGGGGAGATGCTCAGTTCCACACAGCGAGCTAGTGGTGCTTCAAACCGAGGGATATCTTCCCCCAGCTTTCATGGTTCCGGTTCGAGCCGGACTGGCCACCTACAAGGGTGGGAAGCAGGCGGAGAGCGCCCCAACCCTTCCAAAGGGGAGCGGGTATGCTTTGTCCCCTATCTAATAAGGGGACTCGGGTTTCCCATACATCCGTTTCTCCGGGGGCTCCTAGAGTTCTACGGACTCCAACTTCACCACCTCACGCCCGCCTCCATTTTGCACATCGCGGGCTTCGTAGCTTTTTGTGAGCTGTTCTTGGGCATCGAGCCCCATTTCACCATGTGGAAGAGATTGTTTTGTCTCGTACCCCGTTCTTATGAGGGGTCGATATACCAAGTGGGCAGAGCCGAAATACGGCGCATCGCCGGTACCGGATATCTATCCGGCACCCCGAAGAAGGCGTCCGAAGACTGGCCTTCGGAATGGTTCTGCATGGAGGACGCCCCTCTGCCGGATCCAGTCCGGATCGGCCTCCCGGAGTTCAACAATGCTCCCTTGAAGAAACGCCTGAGTTGGCGCCCGCGGAGCCCTCAACGGGAAGATGACAGGAGCGTCCACTATCTGATGGGCCGGATTAGGTTACTGGCCCATTCCGGATTGACCATGATTGTAGTCATGGCCACGTGCATTATGCGAGGGGTGCAGCCACTCCAATACAGGGGCCACCCTATGTGGGATTTCAACGGGGAAGATGACGCCACCCGTCATGGCCGCAAAGGGCTAGGCTCGGCAGCCGATCTGGCAAAGATCCTGTCCGGCTTGTACAAGGGAGAGGAGGAGGAATTCCTCCGCAAGAATCCGTTGAATGGATTTTCTATGCATAACCCTCGGAGCTGGGTAAGCGGAAGCTCATCCACCCGATCCATACCTTCTTTAAAGTCAAGTATCTTACTCTGTGATTTCGGCGCAGGAGTTGCGTCGGGACGTGGAGGGCATACGAAGCCTAGCTCCACAGCCCGAGGATCCGGAACGATCCCTTGATCCGACCTCCGAAGAGGATCCGGACATAAAGGTGGAGCTGATTGACGGGGTGTTCCACCAACGTAGCATAGACAATGCCCTAGTCGCCATTACGGCTGACTACCCTGGTTTGTTCCCAGCTTCCCAGGTGACTGTGACCAAGGTCTTGACACCATCATTTGATCCGTGCTCAATTCTAACCCTCCCATACTGATGGTGCATCGCAGGAGGTGCCTTTAAGGTGGGAAGCCGAACCCGCGGCGGCCGGACAACAAGGGTCAATCCGGCCCAGCAGGAGGAAGAGGAGCGCGACGCCAATGTAAACGCCGCCGAACGGCACGGAGAACCGCTATTTTTAAGGAAGGATCCCGGAAGGTATATTAATGCTCATAACTTTTCCAGAAGAGCACTCACGGACAAAGGTCCGGAGAGGTTGCCAATCAAGCCTCCGCCGCCATGCTCCAACGCATGGTCCGGAGGGGAGGTGAATACAAAGCGAACCGGACGCTCCTCCGACGGAGGATGCCGACAGGTTGTCCGCCACCCGGTTCGAGGTGGAGAGCGCCATGAATCACAAAGGTCGCCGACAGTTCTTCGTGACGCGTGTTTCTCCCCGAGGCGTTAAATGCCTTTAAAGCGGAATGCGCACCTCCGTGCCACTCAAGATGGGTTAACCAGAGCCACGGAGCAGTATGTGAAAGACATACGGGTAAGTAATTTTAATAGTTATATATGCCAGTAGCCCCCGAGACTTAAAATATTTGAAATAACTGATTTAAGGATCAATTATTATGCAGGGTCTTGCGGAGAAGAATACCCAACTGTCCCAGGAGCTCCAAGAGTGCAAGGTCCAACTGGAAGCCGCACTGGCCGCCACAGGGGGAGCCACAGAGACCCCCGCTGGTAAGACATACTGTTAAAAGGTAATTATTTAGCAAAGTGTGGCGTGAATCTGACAATAATATTGCAGAGGGCGCCGGACTAGATCCGGACAAGCAACAGCCATGCGTCGCCTAAAGGCCGGCGAGAGGGTGCTTATGAAGGTGCAGCAGAGAGAAACAAGCTCCAAGATGCCCACACCCAGCAAGGAGAAGAGCTGAAAGGTGTTGGGCCCAGCTATCTGCTCGTTAAGGAGAATCAGCGGCTTGTCGCGGCATTTATAGTAGTGCTTGAACGAATTCCTTTGAAAAGAAGAATTCGCGAGGAAGACGATTGACGTAAATATGTCTTTAGGTGTGCTCACAGTGTCGCCTCATGGAGGAAATGCTCGAGTCAACGGGTGACCAACTTCCCGAGCTAGTGCAATTGCACGAACGTGTTCGGCAAAGCGATGAGTGGCGTCGTTCATGCTTTATGGCCAGCCGCCTCCCTACCCGAGGGCCTTGGTGAGCTTCTTTGAGAAGCTTCAGGAGCACGGAGACGCCTCCATTTGTGGAAGATATCGGCTGCCGTCGTGGCGCCAGGAGGCTGGGCCATGGTGAAGACATGTTACCCAAGTCGACCCAAACCACATGGCCGAGGTCGGACTGCGGGGCCTGATGGGAAGGAGATCCTGTGAGTTGATGTACGCCAAGTAGAACTGGGTCATGAATATTCCCAACAGATCAGTAAATTAGACAGCCTGTTAGATGGGATTGAAGAGGAGTAGAATCGGTCGGTTTGACGATGTAATTTGAAATGACATGTAAAATGCCTTCTAGCCGGATTGTAGATCGCTTGTCTTTGCGGACCGTTTCGCTTCAACCTCGGGACCCAACAGTCCGGAGTGTGTCCGAATATCCTTACGGTTATAAAAGAACCGGGCATGCATGGAGACAAGGCGTCGGGGTCATAATTGCTTTATCGGACAAGTGCCCAACTAGTTATGTTATATTACATGGTTAGTAAGAAACATCTTCCAGGAGAATAGTTCCGTTAAGGGTTCCTTTTCTCGAGGCATGCCCTAAAGTGCAATGCCGGACTGCGAAAATAGCAGAAAAAGCATCCGGGGTCGATAAATAAGTAAGTAATAAATCATCTTTCAAGTCACCGACCGAATATTCTCTTAAGAACGCTTAGCTTTCGGCTTCACCCTACCGAGGTACACATCCGGCTGACCCGGCAAGAATAATCGCAGAGGTGCTCCTTTACCTCCAAGCCGAACAATCGGGAACGTAGGGGTAAGCACAGGAGCCAGGCAACCCAGCTTGGCCAAAACTTAAGTCATATCGATGCATATAATGGTGAATAAAAGGTACATGCGGAAGTATGACACATGTGTTGGGCATGAAGCCCGTATGAATAAGCTTCTGTTTAAAGAAGCCCCCAGGTATAATGAGTTCCAGGGGCACATCAAGTGTGTGCGAACAAAGCGCAAATCAGCCCATAAAAGGTGAAAAGAAAGTGGGAAGAAGGAGGAGGAGGAGAGACAGTAAAAAACAAGGAGTGGACGGGGGAGTGAGACGAACCCGGAGTCCGGCGTTAGGCGTAGAATCTTCGGAGACGGGCTGCGTTCCATGGGTTCGGCTCGAGTCGGTTGTCCGATGCGTTACATAGACGGTACGCTCCGCCGGTCTGGACTTGATCGATGATGAAGGGACCTTCCCACTTCGGCTTGAGTTTGTCCTTTTTCTTGTCCGGCAGGCGTAGAACAAGTTCGCCAACATTGTAAGTTTTGGCCCGTACTTCTCTGCTTTGATATCTTCGAGCCTGCTGCTGATAAAATGCGGAACGAGCCTTTGCCACGTCCCGCTCCTCCTCTAAGGCATCCAGACTGTCCTGCCGATCTAGCTCGGCTTCTCTTTCTTCGTACATGCGCATTACCAGGTGAGTCATGAATTATATCGCAGGCAGGACTGCCTCTGCGCCAGATACCATAAAAATGGTGTGAATCCGGTAGTTCGGTTTGGCGTGGTCCGCAGCCCCAGAGTACGGAGTCGAGCTCCTCTACCCAAAGGCGTGTTAGATTCCTTGAGGGACCGCACTAGTGCGGGTTTGATGCCGCCATGATTAGACCATTTGCTCGCTCAACTTGACCGTTAGTTTGGGGGTGATAGACTGAAGCGTAATCGAGCTTAATGCCCATGTTTTTGCACCAGAGTTTAACCTGTCGGACGTGAAGTTCGTGTCGTTGTCAGTGATGATGTTGTTGGGGAAGCCGAAACGGTGTACTACCCCGGATATGAAGTCTATCACCGGTCCGGATTCTGCCGTTTTAACCGGCTTGGCCTCAATCCATTTGGTGAATTTGTCCACCATGACCAATAAGTATTTGTGCTTGTGGGTTCCCCCTTTAAGGGGTCCGACCATGTCAAGCCCCCAGACCGCAAACGGCCAGGTAATGGGTATAGTTTTGAGGGCGGTGGGTGGCATATGGCTCCGATTAGCAAAGAGCGGCAACCGACGATCGTTGGACTAAATCTCGAGCATCTGCCCGGCTGTCGGCCAATAAAATCCTGACGGAAGGCCTTGCCTACAAGGGCCGGGCTGCAGCGTGGTGCCTGCCGAGTCGGCGTGAATTTCAGCCAGAGATTTCGCCCTTCCTCTTCGGAGATACACCTTTGAAGGACTCGGTTGTGCTTTTCTTATAAAGCTCTCCTCATGGACCTTGTAGGCTTTAGATCGCGAACTATGAAGCGGGCCTCATTTTGGTCTTCGGAAGTTCCCGCCGCATTAAGTAGGCTAGGAATGGTTCTGTCCATGGGGCAATGACTGCCATTATTTCGTGAGTGAAGGTGTTATTTCGCTGGCTGAGCTACCGATTGTGTCGTAATGGTGCGAGTTAGGTGATGCAGCTGGCTCCGGATTGTTATTTCCGGACTCCTCTTCCCATAATACGGATGGCTTAAAGAGCCGCTCAGAAGATGTTAGGAGGACGGCGTCTCGTTTAGCGCCGATGCGTGCTAACACGTCTGCTGCTCGGTTATTATCCGGGCTACATGATGGAATTCTAGTCCTTGAACCGAGCTGACATTTTAGGACGGCGTTGCTATGTAAGCTGCCATTTTGGATCTTTGGCGTCAAGTTCCATTTACTTGGGATATTGCGAGGTTTGAACCCCGCGCACCTCTAGGCGTTGAATGCCCATGGAGATTGCCATCCGGAGGCCATGTAGAAGGGCCTCAGATTCGCCGCGTTGTTGGAGTCCATGTACATTATTTGAAGTACGATTGATTGTGTCTCCGCTGGGGACGCCAGACGACGCCAGCCCCCAAGCCAGCCAACATTTTGGATCCGTCGAAATGCATGATCCAGTTGAGTACGCGCCGCACTTTTTAGGGAGTTAAAGCGGTCCATTGGGCGACGAAGTCAGCCGAACCTGCGACTTTATAGCTCGCCGTGGTTTGTAGGTTATGTCAAATGGTAAGAGCTCGATAGCCCATTTTGCAATCCTGCCGCGTCGCGATTGTTTATAATATCGTTGAGAGGTACTTCGGAGGCCACCGTTATTGAACACTCTTGAAAGTAGTGTCGCAGCTTCCGGGATGCCATGAACACCGCATACGCTATCTTTCGATAATGTGGGTACCGGGATTTGCATGGAGTTAGAACAGTGGATACGTAGTACACTGGTTTTTGAAGAGGGAATTTGTGCCCATCTCATTTCTCGCTCAACGACGAGAACCGCGCTAACAACTTGATGTGTTGCTGCGATATATAATAACATAGGCTCGCCAGGTTGGGCGCGGCCAGACCAGATTTGTTGCCGTGATGGCTTTTATTTCTTCGAAGTCCGGCTGTGGCAGCATCCGTCCATTCGAAATGTTGGTGCGCCGGAGGAGGCGGTAGAGGGGCAGAGCCTTTTTCTCCCAAACGGGAGATGAAGCGAATTAAGGCCGCTACGCATCCGGTTAGTTTTTGTATCTGCTTGAGGTCTTTTGGAATATCCAATTGTGACAGAGCTCGGATTTTGGCCGGGTTTGCTTCAATTCCTCGACCGGATACGATGAAGCCCAAGAGCTTTCCGGCTGGTACGCCGAAGACGCATTTTTCCGGATTGAGCTTAATGTCATATGCTCGGAGGTTGTCGAATGTCACCCTCAAGTCTTCTACTAGAGTTCCAACGTGTTTGGTCTTGACGACCACATCGTCTACGTATGCCTCTACTGTTTTGCCTATCTGGGTAGCCAGACATGTTTGAATCATGCGCTGATATGTTGCGCCGGCGTTTTTGAGTCCGAAGGGCATTGTGTTGAAGCAGAATCGCCCATATGGAGTAATGAATGCTGTTATGCCTGGTCTTTCTCCGCCATCTTGATTTGATGGTATCCGAGTATGCATCGAGGAAGCACAATGAATCGTGTTCGTGGTAGCATCGATGATTTGGTCGATGCGAGGGAGGGGAAAGGGTCCTTGGACAGGCCTTGTTAAGGTCTTTAAAATCGACGCAGAGGCGCCAGGATTTGTCCTTTTTTGGTACCATTACTAGATTGGCTAGCCAGTCCGGATGCTTTATATCTCTGATGAATCCGGCTTCTAAGAGTTTGGCTAGCTCTTCTCCCATTGCCTGTCTTTTGGGCTCGGAAAATCGCCGAAGAGCTTGTTTGACTGGCTTGAATCCTTTTAGGATATTTAGGCTGTGCTCTGCCACTGCGTGGGATTCTGGCATGTCGAGGGATGCCGTGCAAAATGTCCCAATTTTCCGAAGGAATTTCGTAGTGTGGCCTCGACATCGGGACTTAATTGTGCCCTAATGGAGGCCGTCTTTGTGGGGTCCGTTGGTGGACCTGAAATTTGACTATCTAAATCTGCTGGTTTAAAAGAGGTGGATTTGGACCTCTTATCGAGTATCACATCGTCCCTATCCACCGTGGAGCGCAGCGTAGTTAGTTCCTCTGCCGCTAGGGCTTTGGACAATGCCTCTAGGGCCGGTCGGCTGTCTTATTTTCAGCGGAGTGCCGATCCGGATCATTGGCGAGAGTGATTATCCCATTGGGTCCGGGCATTTTGAGCTTCATGTACCCGTAGTGGGGTATAGCTTGAAGATTGTGAATGCCTCTCGCCCTAACAAAGCGTGATATCCGCTGCCGAATGGGGCCACTTGAAACGTGACCTCTCGGACCTGTAATTGTCCCGTGAGCGAACACTACATCTAGTGTGATTTTTCTGCGCAGCGCATTTCTCGACTAGGGATTATCCTCTCAAGGTTGTGCTGCTTCGCTCAATGCGGCTCCATCAATTTCCATTTTTGAAGGGTTTCCTCATAGATGAGGTTTAATCCGCTGCCGCCATCCATGAGTACCTTAGTAAGACGAAAACCGCCTACTATCGGACCGAGGACCAATGCGGCTGGTGCTCTAGCTGTTCGAATTTAGGTTAAATCGCTGGCGTTGAAGGTGATAGCCGTGTCGCCCATGGATTTGTTGTTGCTACTTGGTAGACTTGGCGAGGCTGCGGATTGTTCGTTTCGCATGTTATTTGATGCGAAAGTCTCAAGACTGTTAATACCGTCATCGGTATCGCTGGGTTGGTTGCCGGGGCTAAAAGCCTACGCCACTTTTGGCCACCTGCCGTAGTATCCAACACGCCAAGGCTGTGTGTTGGAGTGGCGCCCTCCGTCTTTGTGGATTTTGCAGGTCCATTGAGCCAACCCTCGAAGACGGTTCCGTACCCTTTAGGGGGTTTTGGTTTTTTGGTATTCAACCCGGGTGCTTGATAATGATGCACCCTTTTGTCCCGGACTAGGGATGTATTCGGGGCCGGATTATCCCAAAATTTACTTTCGGTTTTCCAGCGCTCTCCATCGCACAAGATTACTTTTGTACTATGGTCGCCAAGTCAATAAAGCGTGTAATTTCGCGACGACTTATGGCGCTTAGGATTCCCTTGTCCGTGCAATTATTGCAGAAAATTGGGATTGCGCCCTCCTCTCGGCAGTCCTTTATCCTGTTCTTAACCAGAGGAATCGCCCAAGAATGATGTCTTTGTTTCAGAGGGCTCTTGCCGAATTCGAGAGAGATCGCTAATGTTTAGGTGGGCGGGTGGAACTAGATCCGGAACCCTGTCCAATTCAGGACTCAAGGGTCGAGAAGTTTCCGAACTTGGAAGTTTGGATTTTTGAGTGTTATCCAATGAGTCCAACCCGCCGCCTGACTTTAAGTTCAGGGCTTGGTCGACGTCCGTCCCTCTGCGGGAATCCGGCATGGAGGGATCGGGAATCCGGACACAACTAGTCTTTAAGATACAAGAAGAATCGCCGCATTGCTGCTCTATCACAGCAACATGATGGGTAGCCTGGGGAGAGTTGATCTCTCTCAGATCGGTTTTAGGCCCGATCCGGTCGTAGTCTGTGGCGACTCCCAGGGCAGCGATGCGATCCAAGAGCTCGTTTATGGAGGAGAGCTCGATCGGATCTAACTGTTCGGCAAGTTCCGAACTAAACTAGAGATTGGTTTCGATGACTCGAGAGGTCATCGTCGGCGCGGTGGCCGGACTGGCGGTCATAAGAAAACCACCTAGCCGAAGAGTCTGGCCAACGGCCAAGGCTCCTTTGGCGATAGTATCGTCTCTAAAGACGAGATGAGGCATCCTACCTGATGGCGACGACACAGAGGAACTCTCAATGAAAGCACCAATGTCGGTGTCAAACCGCGGATCTCGGTAGGGGGTCCCAACTGTGCGTCTAGGCGGATGGTAACAGGAGACAAGGGACACGATGTTTTACCCAGGTTCGGGCCCTCTTGATGGAGGTAAAACCCTACGTCCTGCTAGATTAATATTGATGATGTGTGTTACAAGAGTGGATCTACCACGAGATCAAAGAGGCTAAACCCTAGAAGCGAGCCTATGGTATGATTGTTGTTCGTCCTACGGACTAAAACCCTCCAGTTTATATAGACACCGGATAGGGTTAGGGTTACACAGAGTCGGTTACAATGGTAGGAGATCTACATATCCGTATCGCCAAGCTTGCCTTCCACGCCAAGGAAAGTCCCATCCGGACACGGGACGAAGTCTTCAATCTTGTATCTTCATACTCTTGGAGTCCGGCCGATGATGATAGTTCGGCTATCCGGACACCCCCGAGTCCGGAACTCCCTCAGCCACCGTTACCATTACTTCCATACTACTTTGCTACTAAATACTTTGCTGCAGATATTAAGTTTTCCAGGTGTGGTTGAATTGACAACTCAGCTGCTAATACTTGAGATTATTCTTTGGCTCCCCTTGTGTCGAATCAATAAATTTGGGTTGAATACTCTACCCTCAAAAACTGTTGTGATCCCCTATACTTGTGGGTTATCACTGTCCACCACCGGGCGCGTAGGCACTGAGGCAGGGTGAGGCGCTGCAGCACCAGATTCCGAAGCAGACCGATTTGCCGCCTGCAGAAGCGATTTGGAGGCGGATCCACCTTGTGTTTCGGTGTCTCCTGGTGGGGGGCACATAAAATGACGCACATTTGGACCCAAAATTGCTCCTGAGGATGAATCTACAGCAATAAACTTAGGCAAAACATGATGAGTAGTCAAAGGTTGATCAGTACTATTGTGTTCACCCCCGTGATCAACGCCGGAAAGGGAAGGTGGAAGAAGGAGTATTTCTTATTTGAGAAGGGCATCGGCATTTGGATGAAGGGATTCAAAAGGGAATTTTGTTTCATCGAAAACAACATCACGGGAGATGAAAAATATGCCTAGCACAAAGGAGTATATACCCAAAGACATGGAGAGAAGTATAATCTGGCTTGGTGTGAAAGAGGCGTTCAATTGGGGTTTCATTGTTGATAACTCGACTAGGTAGGAGATTTATGAGGTGAACCGCGGTTAGGAAGGCCTCATCCCAAAACTTCAAGGGCATGGAGGCGGCAGCAAGAAGTGAAAAACCCACATCAACAATGTGTCTGTGTTTACGTTCTGTGGAGCCATTTTGCTAGTGAGCGTGGGGCCAGGATACATGATGAGAGATCCCTATTTTCTGGAAAAAGGAGTTCAGTTTTTCATACTCACCACCCCAGTCTGACTGCATGGCAATAATTTTGCTATCAAATTTTCTCTCAACTAGGGATTGGAAGTTGTGAAATAGTTGGAAAACATGGGAACGTTTCTTAAGCAAATAGATCCACGTATACTTGCTATAATCATCAATAAAGCTCACGTAGTATGTGTGTCTACCATCAGAGGAGGGGGCTGGACCCCATACATCAAAAAAATGAGTTGCAAGGGTTTTGTGGACACACTGGTAGAAATAGAATATGGCAATTGGTGACTTTTTGCCCTTTGACAAGCATCACAAATGGTTTCACGATCATGCTCACCAACAAATGGTAGCTTATGTTTACTAAGAATTTGATAAACAATGGAAAAAGATGGGTGGCCTAAACGATTGTGCCATCGTTCCGAAGAGACTTTGAAGGCTCCATGAACTTGCTTATTGAACTTGAAAAACTTGGGAATCAGCGGATAGAGACCATGCATGCATGTACCGCGATAGAGGACCCTCCTCGTGACCTGGTCCTTGATCAAAAAGAAAAAGGGTGAAATTCAATAAAGACACCATTATCAAGTGTGATACGATGAACGGACAGAAGATTTTTTGATGCACTTGGAACATGTAAGACATCTTTGAGATGAATATCACAATGTGCGGTTTCAACAATAGACTGACCAACATGACTTATCATCATACCTACAGCGTTTTCTGCCGTGTTGATTTGCTCCTTGCCATGGTATCTTTCATGCATGGTCAGCTTCTCAAGATCAGAGGTGATGTTCTCGTTGGCGCCTGAATCAAGGTACCAGTTGGAGTCAACTCCGTAGAAGGTATCCGCTGCATCCGCAACTCATTTCCTATGGGAGTTATCCTCTGCATAGCGCCATTTGCACTCTTTTGCGATGTGGTTAGTTTTTTTTTTGCAAATCTGACATTTGTTCACATATTCCTCATACCCGGCAAAGTGACGACCTTGGTTGTTGTTGTAGTAGGGGCGCGGCTGGCCGTTGTTGTTTTAGTAGCCGCCGCCGCCACGATGATTGTTGCTGTAGTTGTTGTGGTTGCCGCCACCGCCGCCACGGTAGCCACTGCCACGCGCTGTTTCCATGGCCACCACCGCTGCTGCGGTAGCCGCCGTTGTTGCCGCCGTTTTTGAAGCCGCTGTTGCTGCTGCCGTTGTTGCCGCCACCCTTGGGGAAGCCGCGGTTACCCTTGGGAGGGCCACCACGTCCTCGAGCGGCGGCGTTTGCGGACGACTTGAAGGCGCCCAATCCAGAGCCGTGGAACATCTCCACTCTTTGATCGAAGTTCGACACCATGCCAAACAGATCGTCGACAGAGAGGGGCTCAGTGCGGACGTCAAGAGCATATATGAGGGGTTGGTAGTCCATATCAAGGCCAGCAATGAGGAAGGAGATCGGCTCTCCCTCGAGAAGAGGCTTTCCAGCCATGGCCAGTTCATCTGCGAGTGCACACATCTGACCGAAGTAAGCAGCAGCAGATTGAGAGCCCTTTTGGGCATTGGAGAGGGTGGCGCGACAGTTGTTGGCACGTGACCTGGACTGGGTAGCAAACATGTTTGCGAGGGCAGTCCAGATGGCGTGGGATTTTTCTAGAGAGGTGACTTGCACCAGAACTTCTTTCGAGAGATTGCGAAGCAGATAGGCTACAAGCTGCTGATTCTAGATCAACCAGGCGGAGTAGGCTGGGTTTGGAATGATCTGATCTTTGCCTTCAGCGTTCTTTGAGGTGATGGTGGCTGGTGGTTCTGAGATTGTCTCCTATAATATGAGATCGGGCTTGAGCTCGCCACAGAACATAGTTCGTGCGAGTCAGGGGTTCTGAGATGGTGTTGTTTAGGCCAGCAGGGGAGAGGGTTGAACTGGAGGAAGACATGGCGAGATGAGGTTGGATGCGTTGGTGGAGGTTGATGACGGGAGCTAGACGAGAGGGAAGAGGGAGGCTCTGTATACCATGTTAGGTTTTGTAGAAGCGTCTCAACTCCTGTAACATGGGAGCCCGCGTATATATATTGATATGGGCGAGGCCAGCTCTTGCAGGAGGCCTACATTGAGGTAGTTGGAACCGTCATAGAGATACATGGGGATAGAGAGGATTGCATCAAGAGATAAACATGAAATAAAACAAAGAGATCTCCTCTAACTACCCTAGCACCAGAGGTGGCCTGTATGCGTATGTGACATAGCATGGGTGTATAATCCAATGTTTAACAGCAAAAATGTTAAGCAATCTCAGAATGCTGCCATCAAAAAACACAATTTGTTCAGTGCTCCGGACAAACCACCAGCCACATCTGTTCAAAATTACCACCAAAGGTACCGAAGTACATACTAGTGATTAGTGAAGCACAGTTACTCATTTTGTTTAATTGGGATGCTTGTAGGTACCAGCCGCTGCTTGAAAACCCTATGCAGCTCCTGCAAAACGGCGCGGCATTGCCAACCGTTGAACCTCAAAATGGCGGACAACCAGGTTGAAAGAGACACCACGATAGTTGCACTTTGGAGACCACCGGTATAGCTTACACTGTGTACAGCTGTCTCCCCTTTGTACTTTCCCGAAAACAAGTTAGTTAGCCGGACACCTCGCTTTGCTGTTGCTGCCCTTTTTTTAGATCATCAGGGATCACGGTTCCATTTCTTTTGGAGGAGGGGGGAGATCACCCCGCATCAGCACATGCATGGTGTCGCTCTCCCAACCGGGGAAGCATAGGCATAGCCACCATACCCTCCGTCTTGAGCCGTTCCGGACCAAGTATGAACATCAGCCCGCTCTTTGCATTCTCCCGTCCGGTGTCCAATGGCAAAAGAATCCCTGAGCTTGTTCATCAAGTGCTGAATGGACATCGGTCTGTTGCTGCCTTTTGTCTCCTGCAAATTTTGTTTATCTGAAACATAAAAATAGTAAGGCCTCTTTTGGTTCACAGGATAAGATTATCGTTGGAATAGGAATTTTGTAGAAAATAAGATGACATATATCTCAAATCCTATTAGTAGAAATAGGAAACGAGATGTCATTTGATTGACACCAAAAGAATTTTTT
Source organism: Aegilops longissima (assembly GCA_021605205.1). NCBI lineage: Eukaryota > Viridiplantae > Streptophyta > Magnoliopsida > Poales > Poaceae > Aegilops > Aegilops longissima. Next base: position 307,001,704 of record CM038676.1, on the reverse strand, counting down.
CATTGAGTCTAAGCTTATTTTTATTTTCCTATGAATATGGAGGATAGAAATCAATCCTATGTAGGAATATGAATCCATTCCTATGAATCAAAGGGCTTTAAAGGAAAAAATCCTATAAAAGTCCTGTCCTCTAAAATTCCTATAAAATTCCTTCAAACCAAAGGAAGCCTAATAAACAAACTGAAAGGTGGTCAGTGGCTTCGTTCACTTGTCCGGTACGTACTCGTCCAGAGCTCCCGCATATATATCTCACGAGAAAGGGAGCAGTTCTAGCAACCGACTAGAATAACACCTACACCTACACATAGCTGTCCATCGACTAAGTAAAATAACCTGTATCCTTATATGATTGACACTCTCAAGCAAATCATTGCCATCTGGTTGAAGATGATCGGTCTGAACTTTCGGGCATGCATGCGGTGTTCGGCACTGGCTAGCTAGTGCTGCTCCTACTGTGCTGAAAAATGCAGGAACAGGAACAGTGCAATTGGACCACGTCATACATGCACGAAGGATGATTGGCGAGATCACTAGCACATGCAGTGCAAACACGTATACTGCCTTGGCGATGAAGCTATAGAGATTGTTGGATAGCGGCAAATTTGACCATTTTGACCTCTGGGTGAAATCTATTCACGGAATGAACTGCCCGTGAAACTATTTCACACCCTTAACCTTTTTGTGTAGCGCCCGTCACGATGGCGCCACACCCTACTGTGCAGCGCCTAGTACGGGGGCGTTGCACACCAGTCCACCATGGCAGCCACTGGGCCCGCACCCAGCAGTGCAACGCCTCCGGGCTAGGCGCCACACATGTAATGTGCAGCGCCCAGAGCGTAGGCGCTGCACGGTGACTTAGATGCCAACCGCCCGCTCCCCCTCCCCCACCCCACCCATTCGTTCGGTTTTGAAGTAACAGAAGCAGCGGCGCGGCGGGTTCCTCCTCTCCCCCTCTCAATCCCCTCTCCCAAATCCTTCAGATCCGACGATTTGGTTCGTGCATTTCTTCACCAATCCATCCTAGAAGGTACTCTCTTCCGATCCCTTCTTTCTATCCATAGAAAATATGATATTTTGAAGATTTGGGGAATACTTGTTTGATTAGATTAGATTTAAATCTTGCATGTATTAGAACTTTGCATGTATTGATTTGTTTGATTGATTTGGGGAACCCTTGTTTGTTTGATTTGTGGAACCCTAGTTTAGTTTATGGAAGAGTTATTTTTATGAAGTAGGCATAGTTTATGGAAAAGTTATTTGCATGAAGTAGGCCTAGTTATTTGTGGAACCCTTTTTTATTAGTTATGTTTGATTTGATATGGTTGGATACATTGATTGGTATGGTTGCATCTAGTAGGCCTACTTTAGTTTTTTTGTATTCAAAAGATAATCGTGTTGACAAGAAAGCTTTCTTGCAAATTGTTAGGATGGTTTGGCTTCTCAATGATCATTGGGATCTACAACACCGGTCGTATGGTATGTCGGTGAAGCAGCAGGTAATAATGAAAGTTGCCGGTGTTATAAATTTCGTGTTTTTTTTTCAAACACATACCCCCCATATGTAATGATTTGTTTGTTTGCTTGTAGGAGCTTGCACCTCTGAAGCTTGGGCTCACGGGTCAACCTTGGGTGGATGCGCGCTATGATGAGCGGTACACGCCGTATGTTAGGGAGACAGGACTTCTCCCTTTCATTCAGCTTGGTCAGCCGGTCGACGCCACCTAACAATGCTCCAAAGACTCACCGCGCTTATTGATCATTGGAGGCCGGAGACACACACTTTCCATCTTCGATTGGGGAGATGGTGTGACGCCCAGGATATAGCTATGATCACCGGTCTTCCTATCGATGGGAATCCTCTATGTATGAGCACCGATTCTGATGGGTGGCGCGAGCAAATGCTTGCCCTTATCGGTATGGTTCCTCCGGAGCCGCGGGAACCAGAAGTAGAAGGCAAGAAGAACGAAAGAGTCGCAGCCGGTGCTACTTTCACGTGGATTGTATCGAATTTCAGTAATTGCCCTGAGGATGCTGATGAGGACACGGTGAAGACATATGCTCGTGTCTATATGTGGTACGTGATATCCAGGAGTATGTTTGCTGATGGCACAGGCAAGAATGCTCCATGGATGTGGCTCAAGGCGTTGACCGTCTTCGATAGCAAATGGAGTTGGGGTTCGGCGACACTGGCTTACTTCTATAGACATGTATGAAGTTGTTTTTGTTTCAATTCATTGGTACATTATGAATGCGATCTTGCTGTTAACTCAACCATGTTCTCTTTTATGTGTAGTTGGACGAAGCCTGTTGTAGGCTATCTGGAGGTATTGGTGGTTGTTTGCTCGCACTTTCCATATGGAGCTGGGAGCGTTTGCCGGTTGGACGACCGAAGACCGTGAAGTTCGATGATTGGGACGAGAAAGACGACCCACTAAGGCTCCCCACTTGGGCTTACAAGTGGGATGTGTTAAATGAGATGACGGATGATCCCTCGGTCATGTACAAGCTGTACAGGAGCGAGATGGATGCGATCACGCCTGAGCGGGTGAATCGACATTGCATAAGTTATTATCATGCTTCCATCGTAACTCGATATCAATGTTGCTCTCTGGATAGCTACAAACATGTGCAGCGCCTAGCCTGTAGGCGTCACACTCCATAGTGCAGCGCATGCGATCTAGGCGTTGCACTATGGAGTGTGACGCCTACAGGCTAGGCGATGCACAGGTCTGTAGCTTGACATACATTATGTTGCTCTCCTTAAGGCCACATGCCCTATAGAAGTTCGAACAAAAGTGCCTCATGCACCATCGATGGTGCAACGGAGCATGCCCGGGAATGTCAATCTCCACCGCGTTAAGAATTCGATGCCGATCCGACATGACACAAATTCCCCTTTGAGCGGGTAACACCTTCGTCCTCAAAAGATGAATAAACCACTCCCAGTTGTCATTGTTTTCCACCTCAACCAAAGCAAATGCCAATGGCAACACCCGGTTATTGGCATCATTTGCTATCGCAACCAACAAGGAGCCCTTGTATTGTCCGGTCAAGAACGTGCCATCAATTGCGATGACCGGCCTACAATGTTCGAAAGCCCTCACACATTGCTCGAACGCCCAAAAAGCACGGCCAAATACTCTGACTTTCCTTCCTTCATGAACCGTTGTTTGGTGCCCATGAGGCTCGACCACATGAACCATGCCCGGGTTTGTCGCGGCCATGGCTAACAACAAAATAGGGATTCGGTTGTATGCTTCCTCCCAAGTACCATACAACATCTTAAATGCGGCTTGCTTCGCCTTCCATGCCTTGCCGTACGTCACCTTGTAGTGAAAGATGGCTTTCACAAGGTCAATGACATGTTGGACGCTCATTGTTGGAAGTGTGGATATTGAGTTGGAGAGCCTGTAAGCGATGAACTCGGACGTGAGTTGTTTGTGGTTTTGGGACACAATCTTGCCATCCACCCTTTTGCCTTGGCACATGTGAGTTGGCACACAACTCACTACGTGCCAAGTGGGACCTCCTTTCCATGGTATTGCACGCACAATCCATGGACATATTTCATCTTCACATGCACATGCAACCGTGTAGCGCACTTTGATGTCCGAGTGCACCACCTTGTGTGGACGATAATGCATAACCGAGTAGTTGTCGAGCCACATCTTCAATTCCAAGAAGGTGTCGAACTTAGAACCTTTAGCAATCCGGTTCTTGTCGTCTCCCAAATCACGATGAGAGCTTGGCCTAACCCCAAGAGGTACACATTGGCCACCATCTACCACGGCTTCATCCGCGAGACTAACATCCTTGAACAATGTAGTCCGATGATCCCGACCAAATACCTTCTCGAAAGCTTCGGCCTCCTTCACCGTGAACCCCTCCGCATCAACTTGTTCATCGGGACCATCGTCATCCGAGTCCGATGCATATGCACGGGAAAAAGGGATGGAAGGGTCCATTGTCTCTTGCAAGTGATATTTGTCGAGATCACCCATGTCGGTGTCAAAACCGACGGATCTCGGGTAGGGGGTCCCGAACTGTGCGTCTAGGCGGATGGTAACAGGAGACAAGGGACACGATGTTTTTACCCAGGTTCGGGCCCTCTCGATGGAGGTAATACCCTACTCCTGCTTGATTAATATTGATGATATGGGTAGTACAAGAGTAGATCTACCACGAGATCAAGGAGGCTAAACCCTAGAAGCTAGCCTATGGTATGATTGTTGTTAGTCCCACGGACTAAAACCCTCCGGTTTATATAGACACCGGATAGGTTAGGGTTATCTGAGTCGGTTACAATGGTAGGAGATCTACATATCCGATCGCCAAGCTTGCCTTCCACGCCAAGGAAAGTCCCATCCGGACATGGGACGAAGTCTTCAATCTTGTATCTTCATAGTCCAGAGTCCGCCAGCGGTGATAGTTCGCTATCCGGACACCCCTAATCCGGGACTCCTCGGTAGCCCCGAACCAGGCTTCAATGATGATGAGTCCCGCGTTGATTGTCTTGGCATTGCGGCGGGTTCTTCTCCAAATTCCATATACTTGTCGAATAGTGTCCGCTTCGATAAATGCTGCGCTCCTTGGCTTCTCGCCCAATAATGGCCGTCTTCCACGTGTTTGAATGAATGCGAAAAGCCGAGTATTTTACACTTACCCCCTAGCTGCGCAAATGAGCTGCCTATAAGAGGGCGAGGATCTAGATCTGAGTCACACCATCCCTCCTTCATGAGCTTTCATCGGGCGCCTCGACCAAAGCCCATTCCATCATGGACGGTCGACGGCTCCTTCTCTCGCGCTCCCAGCCCTCACAGAAATTGGGAGAGATACTCAGTCCCCCGCATAGCGAGCTAGTTATACTCCAAACCAAGGATTTCTTCCCCGGCCTTCATGGTCCCGGTTCGAGCGGACTTGCCACCTACAAGGGCGGAAAGCAAGCGGAGAGTGTCCCCGATCCCTCTAAAGGAGAGCGGGTATGCTTCATCTCTTATCTAGTAAGAGGACTCGGATTTCCAATCCATCCGTTTCTCCGAGGGCTCTTGGAGTTCTATGGCCTCCAGTTGCACCACCTTACTCCTGCCTCCATCTTGCACATCGCGGGCTTCGTGGCCCTTTGCAAACTGTTCTTAGGTGTCGAGGCTCATTTCGGGCTGTGGAAGAGATTATTCTGCCTAGTACCCCGTTCTCATGAGGGGTCAATATATCAAGTGGGCGGAGCCGAGCTATGGCGCATCGCCGGGACCGGATACCTATCCGGAACCCCAAAGAAGGCGTCCAAGACCGGCCTTCGAATGGTTTTACATGGAGGGCGCCCCTGCCGGATCCTGTTCGGATCGGCCTTCCGAATTCAGCAATGCTCCTCAAGAAGCGCCTAATTTGGCGCCCTCGGTTCCCGGAGGAAAATGACCGGGATGTCCTCTACTTGATGAGCCGAATAAGATTCTTGGCTCATGCGGATTGACCATGATTGGAGTCATGGCAATCTGCATTATGAGGAGTGCAGCCGCCCAATATAGGGGCCACCCATGTGGGACTTCAACGGGAGGGCGCTGCCACCGCCATGGCCGCAAAGGGCGGGATCGGTCACCGAACTGGTGAAGATCTTGTGCGCCATGTATAAAGGGGAGGAGGAGGATTTCCTCCGCGTCAATCCACTGAAGGAGTTTTCTTCGAATAATCCTCGAAGTTGGGTAAGCAAACATCTTTGTGACCTGCCCAATCCATGTTCCCATGGTTAAATATCTCATTTCATGGTTTTCTGCGCAGGAACTGCGCCGGACTATAGAGAAGATACACAGCCCGCCCCCACAACCCGAGGATCCAGAACGGTCCCTCGATCCGACCTCCGAAGAGGATCCGGATATAAAGGTGGAGTTGATCGACGGGGTATTCCACCAACTTAGCATCGACAATGCTTTGGTTGCCATTATGGCCGATTACCCCGGAATACTTCCAGCCTCGCAGGTAACTGAGACCAAGGTCCCAATATTCTGATAATGACCCATCCGTGCTTATTTTTTTATCACCTTATACCAATGGTATTTCGCAGGGGGTACCTTCGAGGCAGGAAGCCGAGCCCGCGGTGGCCAGCCAACAAGGGGCAGTGCGGCTCCGCAGGCTAAAAAGAAGTGCGGTCCGGATCGAAACTCCGCAGCAACGGTATGGCGTGTCACCATACTCCCAGGATTGATTCCTGGAAGGTGTACTAACGTTGGTGCTCTTTTCAGGAAAAAGAACACTCGCGGACTGAGTCCGGAGAGGTTGCCAATCGAACCTTCACTGGCCAGGCTTCAAAGCTGGGTCCGGAGGCTGAGGCGAGCACGAGACGTGCGTCGGATGCTCCTCCGACAGAGGATGCCGACAAATTGTCCGCCACCAACTCCGAGGTGGAGAGCGCCATGAATCACAGGCGCCGCCGGACAGTTCTTGGTGACGCGTGTTTCTCCCAAGAGGCCTTGAATGCCTTCAATTCAGGAGATGTGCACCTCCGTGCCGCTCAAGATGGTCTAGCCAGAGCCACGGAGCAGTATGTGAAGGACATACGGGTAAGGAGATTTGACATTTATATATGCCAGTAGCCCCCGAGACTTAAAATAGTTAGAATAACTGATTTAAGGATCATTTGTTATGCAGGATCTTACAGAAAAGAATACCCGATGTCCCGGAGCTTGAAGAGTGCAAGGCCCAACTTGAGGCCGCACTAGCCGCTTCTGAGGGGAGCCACGAGACCCCTCCGTAATATCGCTTCAAAAGATAAATAGTTTATGAAGTGCGGCGGGTGTGTAAATCTGACAAAAATATTTGCAGATGGCGCCGGACTAGATCCGGACAAGCAACAGCTCTTGCGCCAGCTAAAAGCCGGAGAGAGCGTGCTTACGAGGGTGCGGCAGGAGAAAAATAACCTCCAAGATGCCAACACCAAGTTGGGTGAGGAACTAAAGGATGTTCGTGCCCAGTTGTCTGACTCCGTAAAGGAGAATCGGCGGCTTCGTCGCGGCATTTTCAGTTAGTGCTTGAACGAACTTTGAAAGAGTTCGGCGAGGAAGGCGACTAACATAAACATGTATGTAGGTTTACTCACAGGTCGTCCTGAGGAGGAGATGCCGAGTTCTTCGGGTGATCTTCTTCCCGAATTACGTCAGCTGCATGAACGAGTCCGGCAGGTGATGAAAGGCGTCGGCCAGGCCTTGTGGCCATCTATCTCCCTGCCCGAAGGCATTGGGGAGCTGGCAGAGCGGCTTCAAGGAGCACGGCGGCGCTTCCGACTATGGAAGATATCGGCCTGCCGTCAAAGGCGCCAGGAGGCTCGGGCCATGGTAAAGACGCGGTACATGAAGGCTGACCCAAAGCACATGGCGAGGTCGGACTGTGGGGCTGATGGGATGGAGATCCTGTAAGTTAGTGTACGGCCAAGTAGAATTGGCCGCCAAGTATTCCCAACAAGATTGTAAATTAGATAGCCTATTAGATGGCATTGAGGAGGAATACAATGAGTCGAGTTGACTATGTAAAAATATGACATGAAAAATGTCTTCTAGCCGGATTGTAGATCGTTTGTCATAGCGGACCTTTTCGCCCGACCTCCGAACCCAATAGTGCGAGTGTGTCCGAATACCTCGTGGTTATATAAGAACCGGGTATGCATGGAGACAAGGCGTGGGGTCATTATTGTTGTATCGGACAAGTGCCCAACAAGTTATGTTATATTACATGGATAGTAAGAAACATCTTCGTGGAGAATAGTTCCGTTAAGGGTTCCTTTATTTGGGAAGCATTGCCCTAAAGTGCATGTCAAAGCTGCTATGAAAGCAGAAAATCATCCGGGGCAGATGGGTAAATAATTAAAATCATCTTTTAGTTCACCGACCGAATATTCCCTTAAGAACGCTAGCTTCGGCTTCACCTAGTCTCGAGGTACACATCCGCTGACCCGGCAGTAACAATCGCAGAGGTGCTCCTTTACCACCTAGCCGAACAATCGGGAGCGAGGGGTAAGCACAGGAGCCAGGCAACCCAGCTTGGCCAAAACTTAAGTCATATCGATGCATATAATGGTGAATAGAAGGTACATGCGGAAGTTTAACGCATGTGTTGGGCATGAAACCCGTATAAATAAGCTTCTGTTAAAGAAGCCCCCAGGTATAATGAGCGCGGACAGTAAGAAAAGCGCAAACGAGCCTCTAGAGGCTTCAAGAAGAAGGAGGAAGGAGAGAAATAAAAGACGGTAAAAATAGAAAATGTGGATGGAGGAAGGAGACGAACTTGGAGTCCGGCGCTTAGGCGTAGAATCTTCGTAGACGGGCTGTGTTCCATGGGTTCGGCACGAGTCGGTTATCCGATGCGTTTCGCAGACGGTATGCTCCGCCGGTCAGGACCTGGTCGATGATGAAGGGACCTTCCCATTTGGGCTTGAGTTTGTCCTTTTTCTTGTCCGACAGGCGTAGAACTAGTTCGCCAACGGTATAAGCTTTGGACCGTACTTCCCTGCTTTGATATCTTCGAGCCTGCTGTTGATAGAATGCGGAACGAGCTTTTGCCACGTCGCGCTCCTCCTCCAATGCGTCCAAACTATCCTGCCGATCGAGCTCGGCTTCTCTTTCTTCATACATGCGCACGCGAGGTGAGTCATGTATTATGTCGCAGGGCAAGACTGCCTCTGCGCCGTACACCATAAAGAATGGTGTGAATCCGGTAGTACGATTCGGCGTGGTCCGCAGCCCCCAGAGTACGGAGTCGAGCTCCTCAACCCAGTGCGTGTTAGATTCCTTGAGGGACCGCACTAGTCTGGGTTTAATGTCGCTCATGATTAGACCATTTGCTCGCTCGACTTGACCGTTGGTTTGAGGGTGATAGATTGAGGCGTAATCGAGCTTGATGCCCATGTTTTTGCACCATAATTTGACCTCATCGGCCGTGAAGTTGGTGCCGTTATCGATGATGATCTGTGGGGACACCGTAACGGTGCACTACCCCTGATATGAAGTCTATCACTGGTCCGGATTCGGCCGTTTTAACAGGCTTGGCCTCTATCCATTTGGTGAATTTATCCACCATGACCAATAGGTATTTTTGCTTGTGAGTTCCTCCCTTAAGGGGTCCAACCATATCAAGCCCCCAGACCGCAAACGGCCAGGTGATGGGTATAGTTTTGAGGGCGGTGGGTGGCATGTGGCTTTGGTTAGCAAAAAGCTGGCAACCGACGCATCGTTGGACTAAGTCCTGCGCGTCTGCCCGGGCCGTCGGCCAATAAAATCCTGTACGGAAGGCCTTGCCTACAAGGGCCCGGGCTGCGGCGTGGTGCCCACCAGTCCGCATGAATTTCATCCAGAGGTTTCGCCCTTCCTCTTGGAGATACACCTTTGTAGGACTCGGTAGTGCTTTTCTTATAAAGCTCTCCCTCATGGACTTTATAGGCTTTAGATCGCCGTACTATGCAGCGAGGCTCATTTTGGTCTTCGGGGAGTTCCTGCCTAGTTAGGTAGGCTAGGAATGGTTCCGTCCACGGGGCGATAACCGCCATTATTTCGTGGGAAGAGGGTGTTATCTCGGTGGCAGAGCCTCCGATTGTGTCAGAGTGTTCGGCGTCAGGCAGTGCGGTTGGGTCCGGATTGTTATTGCCGGACTCCCCTTCCCATAGTACGGATGGCTTGAACAGCCGTTCCAGAAAGATATTGGGTGGGACGGCATCGCGTTTTGCGCCGATGCGTGCCAATATGACCGCTGCCTGGTTGTTATCCCGGGCTATATGATGAAATTCGAGCCCTTCAAACTGTGCTGACATTTTTAGGACCGCATTGCGGTATGCTGCCATTTTCGGATCTTTGGCATCAAAGTCTCCGTTTATTTGAGATATCGCGAGGTTCGAATCCCCGCGCACCTCTAGGCGTTTAATGCCCATGGAGATGCCATCCGGAGGCGTGCGAAGGGCCTCGTATTCGGCTGCGTTGTTGGAGTCCGTATACATTATTTGAAGGGCGATTGGACTGTGTCCCGGTTGGGGACGTCGGACGACGCCAGCCCCAGTGCCGCCAACATTTTGGAGCCGTCAAAGTGCATGATCAATTGGAGTATCGTCGTACTCTTTAGGGAGTTCGGCTTCAGTCCATTCGGCCACGAAGTCGGCCAAAACCTGCGACTTAATAACTCGTCGTGGCTTATAAGTTATGTCGAATGGAAGGAGCTCTATGGCCCATTTAGCAATCCGGCCCGTCGCGTCGCGGTTGTTTATAATATCGTTAAGAGGTACTTCGGAGGCTACCGTTATCGAACACTCTTGAAAGTAGTGTCGCAGCTTCCGGATGCCATGAACACGCGTATGCTATCTTTTGATAGTGTGGGTACAGGACTTGCATGGAGTTAGGACGGTGGACACATAGTAAACGGTTTTGAAGAGGGAACGGTGTCCGTCCATTTCTCGTTCGACAACGAGCACCGCTACCGACAACTTGATGTGTTGCGGCGATATATAATAGCATTGGTTCGCCCACGTTGAAGCGCGGCCAGACCGGTTGTTGCCAAAATGGCCTTTATTTCTTCGAGTCCGGCCGTGGCGGCATCAAATCCACTCGAAGTGTTCGTGCGCGGAGGAGGCGGTAAAGGGGTAACGCCTTTTCTCCCAAACGGGAGATAAAGCGGCTTATAGCCGCTACGCATCCCGTCAATTTTTGTATTTGTTTGAGGTCTTTTGGAATATCCAATTGTGACAGAGCTCGGTTCTTGGCTGGGTTTGCTTCAATTCCTCTACCGGACACAATGAAGCCCAGGAGCTTTCCGGCTGGAACGCCGAAAACGCATTTTTCTGGATTGAGCTTGATGTCATATTTTCGAAGATTGTCGAATGTGAGCCTCAAGTCGTCTACTAGAGTTTCGACGTGCTTGGTTTTGACGACCACGTCATCTACATATGCTTCCACTGTTTTGTCGATCTGGTTTGCCAGACATATCTGAATCATGCGCTGATATGTTGCGCCGGCGTTTTTGAGCCCGAAGGGCATTGTGTTGAAGTAGAACGGGCCGTATGGAGTGATGAATGCTGTTGCAGCTTGGTCTGGCTCCGCCATCTTGATTTCGTGGTAGCCGGAGTACGCGTCGAGGAAGCACAATGAGTCGTGTCCTGCTGTAGCGTCGATAATTTGATCAATTCGAGGGAGGGGGAAGGGATCCTTTGGGCAAGCGTTGTTCAGGTCTTTAAAATCGACACATAGGCGCCAGGATTTATCCTTCTTTGGTACCATCACCAAGTTTGTTAGCCAGTCCGGATGTTTTATATCTCTGATGAATCCGGCTTCCAAAAGTTTGGCTAGCTCCTCTCCCATGGCCTGTCTCTTGGCTTCGGAAAAGCGCCGAAGAGCCTGTTTGACTGGCTTGAATCCTTTTAGGATATTTAGGCTGTGCTCGGCGAGCCGGCGTGGGATTCTGGCATGTCGAAGGGTGCGAGCAAAGATGTCCGAGCTTTCTCGTAGAAATTCTCGTAGTCTGGCGTCTACATCGGGGTTTAATTGTGCCCCAATGGAGGCCGTCTTTGCGGTCCGTTGGGTGGACTTGGAATTTGACTATTTCATCCGCTGGTTTAAAATAGGTGGACTTGGATCTTTTATCAAGTATCACGTCGTCCACATTCACCGTGGAGCGCATCACGGTGAGTTCCTCGGCCGCTAGGGCTTGGATAGTGCCTCGAGGGCTAGTGCGGCTGTCTTGTTTTCGGTGCGGAGTGCTATGTTCGGATCACTAGCGAGAGTGATGATTCCGTTAGGTCCGGGCATTTAAGCTTCATGTACCCATAATGGGGTATAGCTTGAAAATTGTGAATGCCTCTCGTCCTAATAAAGCATGATATCCGTTGTTGAGCAGGGCCACTTGAAATGTGACCTCCTCGGACCTGTAATTGTCGGCGAGCGAACACTACGTCGGTGTGATTTTTCTGTGCAGCATGTTTCCGGCTAGGGATTATTCCTCTAAAGGTTGTGCTGCTTCGCTCAATGCGGTTCCAGTCTATTTCCATTTTTCGGAGGGTTTCCTCATAGATGAGGTTTAGTCCGCTGCCGCCATCCATGAGTACCTTAGTAAGGAGAAAGCCATCCACTATCGGACTGAGGACCAATGCGGCTGGTGCTCCGGCTGTTCGGAATTTAGGTTCGTCACTGGCATTAAAGGTAATAGCCGTGTCACTCCATGGATTTTTTGGTGCTACTTGGTAGACTTCGGCAAGGTTGCGGAGTGTTCGTTTTCGCATGTTATTTGATGCGAAAGTCTCGAAGACTGTTAACACCGTACTGGTGTTGCTGGGCTGGGATTCTAAAGCTAGAAGCTCTTCGCCATATTTGGCCACCTACCGTAGTATCCAACATGCTCGAAGGCTATGAGTTGGAGTGGCGCCCTCTGTACTGTGAATTTTGCAGGGTCCGTTTAGCCAACCCTCCAGTACGGTTCCGTACCATTTAGGGGGTTTTGGTTTTTTGGTGTTTAGCCCAGGTGCTTGGTAATGATGCACCCTTTTATTTCGGACTAGGGATGTATTCGGGGCCGGATTGTCCCAAAATTTACTTTCGATTTTCCAGGCGCTCTCTATCGCACAGTATTTTTGTACTATGGTCACCAAGTCGGCAAAGCGTGTAATTTATGACGACTTATGGCGCTTAGGATTCCTTGTCGTGCAATTTTGCAGAAAATTGGGATTGCGCCCTCCTCTCGGCAGTCCTTTATCCCGTCCATAACCAGGAGGAATCGCCCAAGAATGATGTCTTGTTTCAGCGGGCTCTTGCGAATTCGGGATAGATCGCTAACGTTTAGGTGGGCGGTGGGCTGGATCCGAACCCGCCCAATTTAAGACTCGGGGCCGGAAGTTTCCGAACTCGGAAGTTTGGATTTTTTGAGTGTTATCCAGTGAATCCAACCCGCTGCCTGACTTTAAGTTCAGGGCTTGATCGACATCCGTCCCTCTGCGGGAATCCGGCATGGAGGGATCGGGAATCCGGACGTAGCTAGTCCTTAAGATAGAAGAAGAATCGCCGCATTGCTCCTCTATCACAGCAACATGATGGGTAGCCTGGGGAGAGTTGATCTCTCTGAGATCGGTTTTAGGCCCGATCCGGTCGTAGTCTATGGCGACTCCTGTGGCGGCGCGATCGAAGAACTTCGTTACGGAGGAGAGCTCGATCGATCTAACTGCTCGGCAAGTTCGAACTAACATGGAGATTGGTTTCGATGACTCGAGAGGTCATCGTCGGCGTGATGGCGAACTAGCGGGCATGAAAACCACCTAGTCAAGAGTCGACCGATGGCCAAGGCTTCTTGGCGATAGTATCGTCTTTAAAGGCGAGATGAGGCATCCTACCGGTGGCGGCGCGCAGAGGAACTCTCAATGAAAGCACCAATGTCGGTGTCAAAACCGGCGGATCTCGGTAGGGGTCCCGAACGTGCGTCTAGGCGGATGGTAACAGGAGACAAGGGACACGATGTTTTTACCCAGGTTCGGGCCCTCTCGATGGAGGTAATACCCTACTCCTGCTTGATTAATATTGATGATATGGGTAGTACAAGAGTAGATCTACCACGAGATCAAGGAGGCTAAACCCTAGAAGCTAGCCTATGGTATGATTGTTGTTCGTCCTACGGACTAAAACCCTCCGGTTTATATAGACACCGGATAGGTTAGGGTTATACAGAGTCGGTTACAATGGTAGGAGATCTACATATCCGTATCGCCAAGCTTGCCTTCCACACCAAGGAAAGTCCCATCCGGACACGGGACGAAGTCTTCAATCTTGTATCTTCATAGTCCAGGCCGGCCAACGGTGATAGTTCGGCTATCTGGACACCCCCTAATCCGGGACTCCCTCAACCCACATTGTTGTCATGGAGATCAACTTCATTGTCATCGTCCGCATACTCATCATTGTCCTCTTGCAAAGCTTCATCTTGGTTGTTTGTAAACGGGCTCAATGTTGGCCTCACTTCTTGGGTCAAAAGAGGTTCAACAATTTCATCTCGCTTCAAGGGTGTGGGGCTACTAGCAACCAAAGGGGAGGGGTTCCGGTTCAAGTCCAAATGCAAACTTGAATCAACCTTCTTCATTGCAAATAACTCAAGAGCCTTCTCTAGTGATTCGGCCACCGTCTCCTTGTATGCAACCCAACGTTGCTCCGAGTTGACACGCATTGTCTTCCAACGGATGTGCATTCCAAAACCAACATTATGCCTTCCCTCCAACTCTATGATATCACTAGGGTCCGTCCAATTCAAATCTTCCCTAACTTATTGCAAGAGCTCCGCATAGCTAGGACTACTATCAAACACCATATCAACCTCATCGGGTCCGGTTCTACATTGCCTTTCAAAAAGGCGTCCTTGTCCCCATGATGAACAAACACACATGTTCTTCCCATCCCTATAAGCATTCCAAAAACACAAGGTAACATTGCTTTCATGAGTACTAATACAAGGATTAACACGGAATAGAAACCCTAATATATATATCAAACAACAACCCTAACCCTAACCCTAACCATAACCATAACCATAACCATAACCCTAGCCCTAAACCTAACCCTAGCACCAACATAAGAACACCCATAAGAATAACCCTAGCATACTAACAAAGCCTAACCATAGAAATTGGCAAACAAACATCTCACATCTCCATGCAAATCTCTAGATCCAAACAAAACTAGGGTTTCCCCAAACTAGCAACAAATGAGCAATGGGAACTTTACTTGGATCAAAACAAGGGGATCGGAGAATATTACCTTGAGGGAGGGTTTGACTTCAAAATCCACGGACAAATTCTTCAAATTTGCAAGATTTGGGAGAGGATTTGAGAGGGGGAGAGAGTGGGAGAGGGGGCAAAGCTCGGGGAGGAGAGTGGGAGAGTGTGTGGTGTGGGGGTGGGGAGGGGTAGCCAAGGGCTGGATAAGTCACGGTCAGTAGCGCCACGCTGCTAGGCTGCACTTTACAAGTGTGGCTTAAAGACGGAGGCGCAGACATTACATGTGTGGCGCCTAGCCTGGGCGCTGCACTGCTGAGTCTTGGGCCTGGGGCTGCCACGGTGGATTGATGTGCAACGCCCTCGTGCTAGACGCTGCACAGTAGGGTGCGACGCCGTCGTGGCGGGCGCTACACAAAAAAGTTAGAGGTGTGAAATAGTTTCACGGGTAGTTCATTCCGTGAATTGATTTCGTCCAGAGGTTAAAATGGTCAAATTTGACTTGGATAACCAATCCAATCATAGGGTCATAGGCTAGCTAGCTATATGTGCCAAGTGCTGCAAGTCAGTTACATCCGACTATTGTTCGGTACGTACTGTTTGGTACTATTGGAGCTACTACTAGTACTATGGAGTAGGTTGGTAGGTCTTGGAAAAGAAAAAGAATCATAAGAAGGACAGTTTATGAACGGAAAAGGTAACTCCAAATGCATAGTATTACGTGCTACTAGTTGCCTTGCCTAGTTGGATGGATGGATGGATGATCGTGGCCGCAGTGTGCATCCGGTGGGGTGAAGACGACACGTTTTGCCACGCAAGTAGGCAACGGAGGTGATGAGCATGTATGGATAGGGAGGAGCTTGATTTGGCCTGGATCGGATGGGTCAATATGAGTTTAGTTTACGTGTGTTGCTAGCGTAGCTAGCTGCTAGGACTTATCCATTCTGGACAAGGACGGCTGGAAGACGAGATTTGATAGGATGTCTACGTAGTACGTACGCTGAAGGCTTGCTAATAAACCATGAGCTAGGGACAATCACGAACTCGAGTATTGTCAGACGCTTGACCGGTAATTCACTGCGCCGCCCAGGTCGGGGTTGGATGATGGATTGATCGGACCAGATCAACACCAAACTGCGACGTGCACATTCGTTCGTTCGTTCTGTTGGTTCAGTGCCACGCCGCTGCTGCGCGTGTCTGCAGGATACATGTCGAGAGTCGAGACTCCGAGTCGTGGGACGTCAGGCAGGGAGTGGTTGATCCTTTCCTACAGATGGGAGTAGGTGACCCCAATCTTGGAAAGTTGGAATCATGAAAACATCTTCGGAAAAACTAACGCCCACACGTATGGGCGTTTGCACATCGCCCACACGCCTTCATCATCGTTCAGTTTGCCACGTATGAATAGATGACATCAGCAGAAATCTTTTTAGTTTTCGGCTTAAAAATGTTTTATCTCTTAATTAAAAATGAGAATTAAAAATCCGTTTTCACCATTAAATTCGTCTCGACGAGATCTTCAAAACTAGACCCCGTGTTGATATGTTTCGACGAAATTTTTTTTTGCCCAGAAGTTGCCATGATGTTTACACTATAGTTGACATAGTGCTTAAACTAAAGTTGCCATGTGGTAATTTTAGTTTGTAGATCATGGCAATTTTAGTTTTTTGATGATGGCAATTCCAGTACTTTGACCATGAAAATATTTTTTTATGAACCATGGCAATTTTAAGTGCATGTATCATGGCAATTTTAGTTTATGGTGCATGGCAAGTCTAGTTTTTTAATTCCTTGTTTTATAATAAGTCAAAAATTACTTTTAAATGTAAAAGAAAATAACTGAAACATACCATGGCAACTTCAGTGTAAACACCATGGCAATTCATGTGCAATAGACATGGCAACTTTTAACCAAAAATAATAATTCGTCAAAATATATTGATATGAGATCTAGTTTCGAAGATCTCGTCGCGAGAGATTTAATGGTGAAAACGGATTTTTCATTTAAAAGATAAAACATTTTAAAAACTGAAAATTCAAAAAAATTCTCGCATGCATGCATGCGATGACGTGACAATCTATTTGCATTAGAGATATGTGGTACGTCTCTCTTCCTGCCACACGTGTGACAGTTATCGACGTGCAACATCTTTGCTTGTCGAGAACCGCGCTGCCGTGCCGTCGGCGCCTCGCACTACGCTTTCGCGTCGCACCACGGGTTCCGTGCAAGCATCCGGGTGCCTGTTTTGAGTCGCAAAGCTCGACCCCGTCTTAACCCGGCTGCTGTCAACTTCTCTTGCTCGCTACTATCTCCGTCCTGGCTTTATAAGTCTTATTTTATATTGTGTCAAATTTTAACTAGAGATCTAACTAGTTATGCATGTCACCGAAAATTTTACAGTTGGATTCGCATTTGAACAAAGTTTTCAATTATATTAACTTTTATGACATGTATTACATTTTATTAGTTAAAATTAAGATAAAAAATTGGCATACTCAAATTCTCTTATCGCTTCTCATCCTCATGGTCACGAACGATTTGAGAAGCCGTTAGTGCCTTCATGAGATAATTCCTGTGAGCTATGTGAGCTACGACCGGTCGAACCGTCCATGCATGCCGATGTGGCCATGGCGGGCTGCTATTGCATCCATTACGATGTGCCAGACGTAGCCCGGCCGGCCGGCCGCCATGTTGCGCTCATTCACTTCACGTTCAGGTAGTGATCTGGACCAGCGCCGCCTGTCGTGGTTTAGTCACGGCAGATGTCTTCATGAAAGGACTTAGTCGTGGAACCATCGCTACGGGTTAACTTGAAGGGGTTAAAGCGGACATAAGGACGCAAGAGAGTTTATACTAGTTTGGCCCCTTCGATGAAGGTAAAAGCCTACGTCTAGTTGTGATGGAATTGATGGAGTTTCGAGGACTAGGGAGCAAACAAGCTTCGCCTAAGTCTCGAGTTGTTGTCTGTTGTCCTCAAACCGCCGTCGGGTCGTCCCCTTATATACATGGGTGGCGCCCGTCGGTTCACAGAGTCCCGATGCCGGTTTATAGATGTATCCGGCTCGGTCTCTACTATTCCTAACTTACAATACAAGTTACATACTGACGCCGGTTTACGGCTACAGGCCTTGAACCGGCTATGGGCTTTAAGCCCTCATCTGCCTACTTGGGCTTTAACACACTCAACTACTAACGAAGTTAACCCGGCCTTTCCTGGCCGGTTTACATCCAGTGGTAATATCCCCAACATTAGGCCCCAGATTGATTTGAACAGGTTCACGTTAATCCTTAGCAAAAAAAACTTCATCTTCAGTATCTTTGTGTAATCAAGTGAACCGCCATGATGTCATCTTCTCTGATCGTCATAAACCGGCGTGACGTCGCCTGTCATAAAAGCTATCCATGATATCTTTTTGTTTAATAGATCTACGACAATCGAGGCGACAGCTCCGTTTCCAAACTCGTGGCCCCTCGATTTTCGCGCCTGACACATGTCCCTTGCCTTATAAATAAGCCCGAAGGGTCATTTCTTTTTCCCCTTCGTGCCCCTCTGCTTCGTCTTCCTCGCACCGTCCAGCTTCGGAGCTCCGCCGCCGCCGTCTACTTCTGCACCGACCTGGGCCGCTGCATCACCCTGAATATACCAGAGCATCGCAGCGACCTTCCGTTTCTTCCTCAGCTCTGGTAAGCCTTCTACCTTTCCCCCATAGATCTGTTCTAGGGTTTCCGCGTTCTTCAGCGTTCATTGCTTGCTTCTTGTTCATATGATAATCTTCAGACGAGTCTGTGGATCTTTGTTCTGCGTAGCGGTAGCTTTTGTCATCCGTTTTTTCTTGCGCATCTCAAGACCATAGATCTCTCTGTATCCTTGCTCATTGATTCAGCATCTGCTCCCTTTCGGACCTTGAGTATTTATTTCTTTTTCTGAACATGCTCCAGATCCAAAACTGTAAAGTAATTTTGTGAAACCTGTTTTCACCGCAATCTTGACTCTTCAATGTTTTAGACCGGGCGGTTTAGCTTTGTAAAAAAATTGATAACTCGGCATATACCATTAGTCCCCTTACTGAACCGCCAGGATTCCCTAGCTAAGTATTGCCGCTTTGCAAAACTCCAGTTTACAGATAACTACTTCCGGTTTAACAATGAATGCATCAGTGTGTATCCTTCCAACATATTCTTGAACCGGTATTACTACTTTGCAGATTGCACCATGGCCAAGTAAGTATATGAGTGCAACTAGGTCCCTTCTCGAGTGACCGAGACTCAACTAGAGTACTTAGTCAACACCGGCGCTTTAGGCAAAAAAGATGTCATTCATTGGAGGGTCCCTGGCCCGGAATGTCCTCCAGAACCCAAAGATGGAGAGGTCGTTGTTTTTGCTGACCATCTAGCCCGGGGCTTCAGTCCGCCCGGTTCAAAGTTTTATCGGGATGTCTTGGCCAACTTCCAACTGCGTCCACAAGATATCGGCCCCAACTCAGTAACCAACATCTGTCACTTCCAAGTGCTCTGTGAGGTGTTCTTTCAAGAGGAGCCCAGAGTTGAATTATTTAGAGATTGCTTCTATCTAAACCGCCGCACCGAATTTACGGACGGTCCCGACACTGAGCTAGGTGGCATGGCGATTCAAAAGAGGAAAGAGGTCACTTACCCTCACGCCAAACTGCACAGCCATCCTAAAGAATGGAATGCAACATGGTTTTACTGCAAAGATACTTCTCCTGATGGAGAAAATCCTTTGCCGGGTTACCGTCCAGAGCAGCTAAGCAACACACATCCCTTCCCTCAAAGACTGACTGCCAGGGAGAGAAGCAAATATGCTCCTCAATTATCCAAGCTCCGGGCCTTCATGGCTAACGGGTTGACAGGAGTTGACCTTGCTCGCTGTTGGATATCTTGGAGTATACTACCCTTAAGCATGCGCTCCGGTTTGATGTGCAAATACACAGAAGATGTAAAAGACCCTCTACGGCATGTTGAAATCCAGCTGACAGACGAGGAAGTTACTGAGGCTGTTAAAAGGATGTTGAATGAACCGGAAAATGCTTGCGCTCAAACCGGCCTGCTTCCCTTTTCTGCCAAGAACAAACCGCCAGCCGTAAGACTCATATCTTATGTTTTCATGAAATCTGACTATGCTTAAATACCCTCTGTTGACTTTAACATCTTTCAAACAGGGTGATGATCCATTTTGGAGCAAGAAGCCTCCTCAAGAGAAACCGGAGAAAACAATCCGGCCAAAAACCAGAGTTGTGAAGAAACCGGCCCACAGAAAGAGAACCACTGCCTCTTCCAATCCACCAGCTGACGATGATGTGGGTAATCCGGACCTTGAGGTAGAGCTTGACTCACTTGGTTTATTTTTCACACGCCTTATTGATAATGATTATTGCCGGATGGCCAAGGCGCCACGCGATGTTGTAGAGGTAATCGCCCTTTCTTCCGATTCAAACCCTTTACCTTCATTAAAAATCCGTCGGGCAAACCGGAAAGTTAAATTTTCTCATCCTCTTGCTTATTTGGACCGAAACTTTCTTATGAAGACACAACAGCATGAAGCTCGCCAGACAACCAGCACAGCCGCCGTAGTTACCTCCATTTGGTTTACGTAAACGATCCCGTTCGAAACGCCGCTCGAGGTCTCTAACTGTTTCGTCAATGCTTATCCTAAAGCGGGTTGTGTTCGTCAACCTCTTAATCCATATGACTCCGATTATCAGGGCACTTCTCATTCTTCTTCCGGCGAGTCGTCAGCCACCCAGCTCCCACCGCTCAAGATTGTGCTTGGGTGAGCCGTATTCCTGATAATGTTGCTTGATATATTACTTCCAATATTCACTGGATTCATCCGTATTTTTCCTTTCAGGGCCAAGCCTAGGCCAAGCAAAAAAGCTCATCTGGACAAAGCGGCAGAAGAAGATGACGTTCCTGAACCGGCAAAAATACCAGATCCCGAAGAACACGTCCTCGATGACATGCGGAACGACCCACCATTGCAAGATCATGATGTTACTGTTGAAGAGGCAAATGTGGATGCCACAGGCCCTTTGAACCATCCCACGAGTCCGGTTCAGACTGACAAAACAGCTAGCCCATCAAAACATGCTGACAAACCGGCAACCCCAGTACGGACCGGTGAAGCCAAAGATGACGATGTCGTTATTACTGGCTTTGGTCATTCTGAGCCAGGCAATCCTGTCGCTTTGTCCAAGCACACTGCGAAAGATGAATTTGCAGCATTTGGTAAAGGCAAATGGAACGCCGATTTGGCCACTTATGCCGCTCTGAACCCCCAAGATCTTTATTCTGGCTACCTAAATCGGCTATATACCAGCCGTGATTGTGAGGCCGGTTTGGTAAAATAATGAAGGACAAATATGAGGTAAATTCCATATGATTCTCCTTATATATTTCAATCTGTCAACTCCAATAGCCCCCAAGTGACGGTTTTAAGATATTAACTTAAACCGGGACTTTCCAACCTGAATGTTTAATGCAGTTGTACTTTGAGAATGTAGCCCCCAAGGGCCGGCTCAACTTAATTAAGTTAAACCGGGACTTTGTACAGGAAGAATTCCAATGTCACTAGAGGATAGAGCAAATATGCATTAGCCCCCAAGTGCCAAGTTGAATACTTGTATTGAGCTTGGGACTTATACATAATTTGTAGGATGAAAAGCAAATATGCATTAGCCCCCAAGTATCAAGGGCATAACTTGTTATGTAGTTGGTACTTCAACTCTGCACCATAATCTTAATCAAATGATTATCTGTATGTAGGCTGAGCTGAGCAAGACAGAAAGCCAAGTTGCTGATCTTCAAGAAAACCTGAAATCCCAGCAAGCTGAAACCTCCAAAGCAAAAGATGAATTAACCAGCGCTTTAAGCATCATGGAAAAGCTTAAGGAGGATTTCAACAAGGAGCGGGCGGATTGGGCCACTGAAAAGGCCGCTTTACTTCAACGGGCAGAGAAAGCTGAGGCTGCACTTAAACCGGTGGTGGATGAACTGACCAGTGTAAAGCGGCAAGTGCATGTCATGACCGCTGCTATCTTTGGTAAGCCTTCTTGATTTCTGAAGTAACGAGGTCTTCTCATGTTATCGCCGGTTTACCAACCCTTTGAATGATACAGGGACACGTATTGGCCACTTGGGATCAGATGTGCGGAAAAAATTGAAGGCTGCCTATACATTGATAGAACAACTATATACAGGTGCGCAACGGATCATCAGCACCGCTTCTCACAACAACCCGGCGCCGACCTTGATCCAGGACACTACTAAAAGGTTGTCAATGCTTCCTGCCCGGATTGAAGAATTAAAGAAATCTGCTGCTAGAACCGGTGCTATAAACGCCTTAATCCGGGCAAAAGCATGGGTGCCAGATTTTGATCCTGTTGAAGTGGCCCAGGGTTTCCCAAGCGTGAAGGAAGACGGGACAGAATTCAGTGAAGAGGATCTCCGAGCGATAAACCGGGAAGTGCGCCCTCTGGCTTGTCAATTAGCTGAAGAAGCAACTTTGTCTCACTATCAAGCTCAATATGATGGTCAAAACAAACGAGTGGCTGCACCAGTTCCTGAAGCGGAGAATCTTATCCCTCCAATCCGTAAGCATACTTACGCTCCTGGCATTGAACCGCCTTTGCTGATCAACGATGAAGCTGTATTTCAAGCATTAATGGGAATCGACTGGACAACTGTTGATTTCCAGCCGCTGGGTAGGGAAGCAGAAGTTGAAGCGGCGCAAGATGACCCGCAACCATCAGGCCAAGCTGGCGACCAAGCATGAACCGGAAGCCGGTTTACATTGCTGTTCCGTTATGTTACACAGAAAAACAATTATCTTATCTGGGCACCGTGTTGCCTTGTAATAGACTAGCTGCCACACTTGGTGTTGATATGCCTTCGTGCATACTTATTGCAACTTATGCTTCCGTTGAATCATCAATCTTAAACTGTTATCTGCAGCAAAAAGCTTAAAACGCCGCTGTGGTTGTACCACCGGGCGGGTCATAATATCGATGTATATGAAATCAATGATAATATCTTAGATTTAAACATATGATCAAATATAAGAGTATATGATACCTGCCATTGTAGGCCATGAAGTTGGCTGTGCCAATCTTAAAGCGGAGTTTTAAGAAACCCACTCTGCTGGAGGAGATAACAGCTCTTGTGAATATAAGGTCGGCTTACAAAGTAAACCGTTCAGGTTTACAAGGAACATCGGTGTTACTCCAGAATAGGATGCTAACCAAAAATCAAACCGGGCAAAGCGTCTCCGGATTAAGAATAGACCGTGTTCCATCAACTGACAGTCAAACCGGTTTAATAATCGTCGGTTTAAAAACACAACAACAGAAATATGCAAACAAGAGAAATATATCTCAAGCAAAGACAAATAGAATCATTTGCAAAAAAGAGGCTATTTGAGCCGATCAAGTGGCATTACCATGGTCGGACACGACCAAGCCCCCGATAGGCGTAGCTATGGTTCAAGTCAGCCAGGTCCCCAAATGATGCAGTGGCATTATGCCGATCAAGAGGTGTAGCGATGTTGGGGTTCGACCAAAGCCCCAAGTGATTTTGTGGCCTTAGGCGATCAAGAGGCGTGGATCGGGTTCGGACGTGACCAAGTCCCCAAGTGATTCTGTGGCTTTCGCCTATCAGAAGGTGTTGCATTGGTTCGGATACGACCAAGCCCCCAAGTGACATGATATAAAGCTTATTGAAAAAGCTAACTCAAGGGGTAAACCGAAGGTCGCTTTAAGATAAAAAACTATGTGTAACCACACATGATGTAAAAATAACAGAGACCCCGCTTTAGCTAAGGCTCCGGTTTATTGTATTGATCATAATATATACATTGTCATAATATGTACTTAAGTAGAGCTTAAGGCTCAAGTATAGTAAGGCCAAAGATGAGCTATGTTCCATGGCCTGTTGCTCTCCTCCTCTGACGTGCGTGAGTCTTTATGCTCTCGAATGTCGATCAGATAGTATGACCCCTTGTGCAGATTCTTGCTGACCACGAAAGGTCCCTCCCAAGGTGGGGACAACTTGTGCATATCAGTCTGGTCTTGGATGAGTCGGAGCACCAAATCTCATTCTTGAAAAGCTCTGGTTCTAACTCGGCGACTGTGATAGCGACGAAGATCCTGCTGGTAAATCGCCGAACGGGCAGCTGCGATGTCACGTTCCTCGTCCAAAAAGTCCAAGGCGTCTTGCCGCGCTACCTCGTTGTCCGCTTCAACATAAGCTGCTACACGAGGTGAATCATGACGAATATCACCGGGGAGAACCGCCTCCGCTCCATAGACCATGAAGAACGGTGTGTATCCTGTCGATCTGTTGGGCGTAGTATTGATGCTCCATAACACAGATGGTAGCTCCTCAACCCAACAACCCGGCGTCCGCTGCAGAGGAACCATAAGCCGGGGTTTGATGCCTCGTAAAATCTCTTGGTTAGCCCTCTCGGCTTGGCCATTGGACTGTGGGTGAGCCACCGAGGAAACGTCAAGCCGGATGTGCTCACGTTCACAGAACTCCTTCATAGCACCCTTGGACAGGTTGGTACCATTATCAGTAATGATACTGTGTGGAAAGCCAAACCGGAAAAATCACCTTTTTAATGAATTGAACCGCCGTGGCTGCATCACACTTGCTAACGGGCTCCGCTTCAACCCAGTTTGTAAACTTGTCAACCGCCACCAAAAGGTGGGTCTTCTTGTCCTTGGACCTTTTGAAAGGCCCAACCATATCCAGCCCCCAAGTCGTAAACGGCCAAGTAATTGGAATCATCCTCAATTCTTGAGCCGGCACATGAGCGCGTCTTGAGAATTTCTGACAGCCATCATATCGTCTAACCAGGTCCTCCGCATCAGCATGAGCAGTCAACCAATAGAAACCGTGACGAAATGCCTTAGCCACCAAAGACTTTGAACCAGCGTGGTGACCACAATCCCCTTCGTGGATTTCACGCAAAATTTCACAGCCTTCCTCCGGAGACACACAGCGTTGAAACGCCCCTGACACACTGCAATGATGCAACTCGCCATTGATAATAGTCATGGACTTGGATCACCGGTTTATCTGCCTGGCTAGAGTCTCATCCTCTGGTAACTTGCCCCGGTTCATGTACGCAAGATAAGGAATCGTCCAATCCGGAATGACATGTAGAGCCGCCACCAATTGAGCCTCCGGATCAGGAATAGCCAAATCCTCTTCACCAGGGAGCTTGACAGATGGGTTATGTAGAACATCTAAGAAGACATTAGGCGGGACCGGTTTGCGTTGAGAGCCCAGCCGACTTAAAGCGTCCGCCGCTTCGTTCTTCCGTCTGTCCACGTGATCCACCTGATAACCTTTAAAGTGACCTGCAACAATATCCACCTCACGACGATATGCTGCCATGAGCGGATCCTTGGAATCCCAAGTGCCAGATACTTGTTGAGCCACCAGGTCCGAGTCACCGAAGCACTTTACTCGGCTGAGATTCATCTCCTTAGCCATCCGGAGACCATGGAGTAAAGCTTCGTACTCAGCTGCATTGTTAGTACAAGTACAAGGGAACATTAAGCGGAGAACGTAACAGAACTTATCACCTCGTGGAGAAGTTAACACGAATCCAGCCCCCGAGCCCTCCAATTGCCTGGACCCATCAAAATGAATAGTCCAATAGGTGTGATCCGGTTTTTCTTCAGGTGCTTGTAGTTCCATCCAATCATTGATGAAATCTACAAGTGCTTGAGATTTGACCGCCGTCCGAGGCACGTATTTCAATCCGTGCGGCCCAAGCTCTATAGCCCACTTGGCAATCCGGCCAGTCGCCTCCCTGTTCTGAATTATATCTCCCAAAGGAGCAGAGCCGACCACTATGATGGGATGTCCCTGGAAGTATTGTTTAAGCTTCCGGATTGCCATGAAAACTCCGTACACCAGCTTCTACCAATGCAGGTAACTTTGCTTGGACTCAATAAGCACCTTGCTGATATAGTAAACCGGACGCTGAACCGGATATTCCTTGCCTTCCTCTTTGCGCTCCACCACAATAGCTACGCTGACTGCACGAGCATTGGCTGCCACATATAGTAGCAATGGTTCCTTGTCAATCGGAGCCGCAAGAACAGGCGGATTGGCTAGCTGCCGCTTTAAATCCTCAAGCGCTTTATCAGCAGCCGAACTCGCATTTAATTGATCCGTTTTCTTCAGCATCGATATAAAGGGATCGCTTTCTCACCGAGGCGGCTGATAAACCGGCTCAACGCGGCAATCCGGCCTGCAAAGCGCTGAACGTCGTTGATACACTTAGGCTTAGCCAGAGAGGTGATAGCCATGATCTTCTCCGGATTAGCCTCAATTCCCCTGTTGGACACAAGAAAACCCAATAACTTGCCTGCCGGTACACCAAAAACACACTTGGCTGGATTGAGCATCATCTTGTATGTCCGTAGGTTATCAAAGGATTCCTTCAAATCGTCAACCAGAGTCTCCTTCTCTCTTGACTTTACCACAATATCATCCACATAGGCATGTACATTACGGCCGATCTGTTTATGACGGCAATTCTGTACACACCGTTGATAAGTTGCCCGGGCACTCTTGAGCCCAAAGGGCATAGATACATAGCAGAAGGCTCCAAAGGGAGTTATGAACGCCGTCTTCTCCTGGTCCTTAACTGCCATCTTGATCTGATGATAGCCAGAATATGCATCCATAAAACTCAAACGCTCACAACCCGCAGTAGCATCAATAATCTGGTCAATGCGAGGGAGGGCAAAAGGATCTGCTGGACAAGCTTTGTTAAGGTCTCTGTAGTCCACACACATACACCAAGTGCCGTTTTTCTTAAGAACCAGCACCGGATTAGCCAGCCATTCAGGATGGAAAACTTCAACAATAAAGCCAGCCGCTAAGAGCCTGGCCACCTCCTCCACAATAGCTTTGCGCCTTTCTTCGTTAAACCGGCGGAGAAACTGCTTCACCGGTTTGTACTTAGGATCGACATTAAGAGTGTGCTCAGCGAGTTCCCTCGGTACACCTGGCATGTCAGAAGGCTTCCATGCAAAAATGTCCCGATTCTCACGGATGAACTCGATGAGCGCGCTTTCCTATTTCAGGTCCAAGTTGGCACTAATACTGAACTGGTTGGACGAATCGCCAGGCACGAAGTCAACAAGCTTAGTCTCAGCCGCCGATTTGAACTTCCAAGCCGGATCATGCTCTGTGGTTGGCTTCTTCAATGGAGTCATGTCCGCCGGATCAACATTGTCCTTGTAGTATTTCAACTCTTCCGTGGCACAAACCGACTCTGCATAGGCCGCATCACCTTCCTCACATTCCAAAGCAATTTTGCGGCTTCCATGAACAGTTATTGTTCCCTTGTGACCCGGCATCTTGAGCTGTAAATAGATATAACAAGGTTGTGCCATAAATTTGGCATAAGCCGGCCGCCCAAATAGGGCGTGATACGGGCTCCGGATCTTCACCACCTCAAAAGTCAGTGTCTCTGACCTGGAATCATGATCGTCTCCAAAGGCCACTTCCAGAGCTATCTTGCCAACAGGATATGCTGACTTGCCAGGTACCACACCATGGAACACTGTATTGGACGGTTTAAGATTCTTATCTGTTAACCCCATACGGCGGAAGGTCTCATAGTATAGGATGTTAATACTGCTCCCTCCATCCATGAGCACCTTGGTGAATTTATAACCTCCCACCGAGGTGCCACCACTAACGCTTAGCTGACCGGATTGTCAACCCGGGGAGGGTGATCCTCTCTGCTCCATATTATTGGCTGTTCAGACCAGCGTAAATAAAGCGGCACGGCCGGTTCAACAGAATTCACCGCTCGCTTGTGAAGCTTCCGGTCTCGCTTATCCAAGCTAGTGGTGAAGACATGATATTGCCCGCTATTCAACTGCTTCGGATTGCTCTGATAACCCGACTGCTGCTGCTGCTGCTGATTGTAACCACCTTGGCTATGCTGATTACTTTGATTGTTGTGTCCACCCTGATTACCATTGAAGCCTGAACCAGAATTTCCTCCATCGTGACCCGGCCCATGGAAACCGGATCCTGAGCCACCACCTGATCCGTGATCATATCGGAAAGCATTAGAATTCTTGAACTCCTGCATAATGTAACAATCCTTCCAAAGGTGGTTGGCCGGCATCTCCTTCGTCCCGTGCTTTGGAGAGGGCTGGTTTAACAGATAGGTTAAGCGGTCCGGGTTAGGATTTGGAGCTCCACCGCGATTCGCCGCTTTACCCTTGCGTCGCTGACCCTTGTCCTGTGCGCTAGTATTAGCCACAAAGTCCACGCTGCCATCCGCTTCACGTTTCCCTCCGTTCCCATGACCTGTTGTGTTGTGTTGCTGCCCCTTGGAGTTGATGTTCTTTTTTCCCTTCCCTGTCTTGTCATCCTCAGACTCGGGATCCTTGGTACTATCAGAATCAGCATACTTCACTAAAGCACCCATGGGGGTTCCCATATCATTACAATGGCGCTTCATCCGTCCCAATTTCAACTTCAGAGGCTTAAACCGGCAGTTGCCTTCCAAGGTTATAACCGCAGAATCGGCGTTGATACGGTCTGACGAGTGCAAAATTTCCGAGACTCGGCGCACCCAATGGGTCGTTGACTCTCCTTCCTCCTGGACACAGGCCGCCAAGTCCACTATCTACATGGGCTGCTTACAGGTATCCTTGAAATTCTGGACAAACCGGACTCGTAACTGGGCCCATGAACTGATAGAATTGGCGTTAAGCTTTTTAACCAAGTACGGGTTGTCCCTTCAAGCATCATAGTGAAGTACTTTGCACACGTGGCCTCATCCACATCCAGCATCTCCATGGCCATCTCATAACTCTCTACCCATGCTTCTGGAGACAAATTGGCAGTGTAATTTGGCACCTTGCGCGGACCCTTGAAGTCTTTGGGTAAGCACACATTGCGTAAAGCGGGGACAAGACAGGGCACCCCCAAAGAACTAGAAGTAATCCCTGGCTCGACTGAGGTGGTTGGACGAACCGGCTTTAGTTGACGAGCCTCGTTTTGTGCTGCTAACTCGACCTCCCTGCGTGCCCGGGCCCGGTCCACCACTTCATGAGCATCACGAATACCGCCTGCCAGGTTATTGCCACGGGGCGCTTCACGGTTCCGTGCATTGCTTGACACGGTCGGTTCATCCATACGCCTCCTGTAGCTCCGGCTTGGACGAGGGGTGGAATGAATTCGGTCACGGCTGTATGAATACGCTTCCTGTTGGATCAAAGCCGTCCGAAGAAGCTCCTTAACCCGCCGCGTCTCCACCGCCTGCGGAGAATCACCTTCGATCGGGATGGCCTCCAGTCGTGAAGCGGCAGCGACAAGATTGTCCATGGGATTGGAATAATGACCCGGAGGTGTCTGGACAGGCTGATGCACGACGTCGTTCTGCCGAGGCGGTTCCATTAGGCGAGGCTGAACCGGCGCGCCCGGCCCAGGTGCCTCTACCCGGTTTACCACCGGCGGGTTACTAGATCCTGCTCCTGGGGTGTGAAAGAGATTTCTGGCGTCGAAAACCGAAGGCAAGCGAGACCGGTGCTTCTGCTTCAAGACTTCATGCGACGCGTTCTGAGCCAGCATAAGCTTATAGGCCTGCGCATCCAAAGCGGCCTGCTCTGCGGCCATCCTGTCGTTCTCGGCTGCCAGGTCGGCCTTGGCCTGAGTGATCTGTTCCCTCACCTTTGCAACTTCCGTGTTGTGGGCATCTTGATCCGCTGGGTTAGCCTCCGCCATGAGCACAGCTAATGCATCAAACAGATCAGATAAAACTTGAGCCGGCGGGCGCACAGAGCCTCCTGCCCCGGCCGCCGCCGCCGCTGCTGACCCGGAGAACATTGCTGGTGCGGTCGAAGAGTGGACCACCGCCTGTGTACCGGCCATGAATATTCCAACCCGGTTGGGAAGATCAGAGGGGTCCGGAATACTGTCACCATCGGAACAGCCCCCAATCTGGTCGTCTTGTAACTGATACAATGATTCGGTTTCTCCAGTCGAGGACTCGTCGCCGGAATAAATGACGGTCTCGCTACCAGATCCCGATCCATCCTCATATTCTCCTCCGTGGATGACCCCCACGAAGGCACGCTTCACGGCCGGTTTAACCTGGGCAGATCTCGCACGCTGAGCCGTTTCGACGAGGTCGGTGCAGATGTCCGGCTCAGGGCCCGGTTCACCGATTTTGCCGATGAAGACGTGTATGCCACCAAAAGGGACCCGGTACCCGTACTCAATCGAGCCGGCCTCGGGGCCCCATCCTGCATCGTCGATGTAGAGCTTGCCGCGACGACTCTTGGTCATCCGGCCCATAGCATAGCCCTTGAGTCCTTCGAAGTTGCCCTCCAAGAACTTGAAACCATCGTGCGATAGCCCCACGGTGGGTGCCAACTGCCGTGGTTTAGTCACGGCAGATGTCCTCATGAAAGGACTTAGTCGTGGAACCATCGCTACGGGTTAACTTGAAGGGGTTAAAGTGGACACAAGGACGCAAGAGAGTTTATACTAGTTCGGGCCCTTTCGATGAAGGTAAAAGCCTACGTCTAGTTGTGATGGAATTGATGGGGTTTCGAGGACTAGGGAGCAAACAAGCTTCGCCTAAGTCTCGAGTTGTTGTCTGTTGTCCTCAAACCGCCGCCGGGTCGTCCCTTATATACATGGGTGGCGCTCGTCGATTCACAGAGTCCCGATGCCGGTTTATAGATGTATTCGGCTCGGTCTCTACTATTCCTAACTTACAATACAAGTTACATACTGACTTCGGTTTACGGCTACAGGCCTTGAACCGGCTATGGGCTTTAAGCCCTCATCTGCCTACTTGGGCTTTAACACACTCAACTACTGACGAAGTTAACCCGGCCTTTCCTGGCCGGTTTACACCCAGTTGTAATATCCCCAACACCGCCGGTGAAGACGACCTGCAATCCACTTGCCCATGTCCAGCCCGACCTTATGCGCCCGGCGCCCTCATGGTGGTTAGAGAAAACCTGCAGAGGGAAGGACTCCGCGAGCGAAACAAGCGAACAGGGTAGATGTGTCACTAGCGCGGGCGCAGGCGCCGCCAAGCTGCCGGCCATGAACACTGCCCCACGCGATGTACACTATGAGCTTACGGAGGCACTAATGGCTGCTCAAAGAGTCCGTGGGAGAAGGAGATAAGAAAAAGGAAAAGATTTAAAGATGTGGGGCCTGTCAGTACACGTGTCACACGTTGGTTGGCCCTGCACAATAATGTGTGCAGGGTTCCCAGCAGGAGAGCCGGACCCGATAGGGGTCCGGCTCTCCTGCTGGGAACCGGGTCCGGCTCTCCTGCTGGGAACCCTGCACGCAGTATTGTGCAGGGCCAACCAATTTGTGACACGTGTATTGATGGGCCCCACATCTTAAAAAAAGAACTTCCAGTTTGGATACTCAAATTCTCTTATCGCTTCTCATCCTCACGGTCACGAACGATTTGAGAAGCCGTTAGTGCCTTCATGAGATAATTCCTGTGAGCTATGTGAGCTACGACCGGTCGTACCATCCATACATGCCGCTGTGGCCATGGCGGGCTGCTATTGCAACCATTACGAAGTGCTAGACGTAGCCCGGCCGGCCAGCCGCCATGTTGCGCTCATTCACTTCACGTTCAGGTAGTGATCTGGACCAGCGCCGCCGGTGAAGACGATCTGCAATCCACTTGCCCATGTCCAGCCCGACCTTGTGCACCCGGCGCCCTCATGGTGGTTCAAGCAAATCTGCAGAGGGAAGGACTCCGCGAGCGAAACAAGCGAACGCGGTAGATGTGTCACTAGCGCGGGCGCAGGCACCGCCAAGCTGCCGACCATGAACACTGCACCACGCGATGTACACTATGAGCTCACGGAGGCACTAATGGCTGCTCAAAGAGTCCGTGGGAGAAGGAGATAAGAAAAAGGAAAAGATTTAAAGACGTGGGGCCTGTCAGTACACGTGTCACACGTTGGTTGGCCCTGCACAATAATGTGTGCAGGGTTCCCAGCAGGAGAGCCGGACCCCTATCGGTGCTGCTCTCCGCCTGGAACCTCTGCACGTAGTATTGTGCAGGGCCAACCAATTTGTGACACGTGTATTGATGGGCCCCACATCTTAAAAAAAGAACTTTCAGTTTGGATACTCAAATTCTCTTATCGCTTCTCATCCTCACGGTCACGAACGATTTGAGAAGCCGTTAGTGCCTTCATGAGATAATTCCTGTGAGCTATGTGAGCTACGACCGGTCGTACCGTCCATGCATACCGCTTACCGTCCATGCATACAGCTATGGCCATGGCGGGCTGCTATTGCATCCATTACGAAGTGCCAGATGTAGCCCGGCCGGCCGGCCGCCATGTTGCGCTCATTCACTTCACGTTCAGGAAGTGATCTGGACCAGCGCCGCCGGTGAAGACGACCTGCAATCCACTTGCCCATGTCCAGCCCGACCTTGTGCGCCCGACGCCCTCATGGTGGTTATAGCAAATCTGCCGAGGGAAGGACTCCGCGAGCGAAACAAACAAACGCGGTAGATGTGTCACTAGCGCGGGCGCAGGCGCCTCCAAGCTGCCGGCCATGAACACTGCCCCACGCGATGTACACTATGAGCTCACGGATGCACTAATGGCTGCTCAAAGAGTCCGTGGGAGAAGGAGATAAGAAAAAGGAAAAGATTTAAAGATGTGGGGCCTGTCAGTACACGTGTCACATGTTGGTTGGCCCTGCACAATAATGTGTGCAGGGTTCCCAGCAGGAGAGCCGGACCCCTATAGGGTCTGACTCTCCTGCTGGGAACCTTGCACGTAGTATTGTGCATGGCCAACCAATTTGTGACACGTGTATTGATGGGCCCCGCATCTTAAAAAAAGAACTTTCGGTTTGGATACTCAAATTCTCTTATCGCTTGTCATCCTCACGGTCACGAACGATTTGAGAAGCCATTAGTGCCTTCATGAGATAATTCATGTGAGCTATGTGAGCTACGACCGGTCGTACCATCCATGCATGCCGCTGTGGCCATGGCAGGCTGTTATTGCATCCATTACGAAATGCCAGACGTAGCCCGACCGGCCGGCCGCCATGTTGCGCTCATTCACTTCACGTTCAGGTAGTGATCTGGACCAGCGCCGCCGGTGAAGACGACCTGCAATCCACTTGCCCATGTCCAGCCCGACCTTGTGCACCCGGCGCCCTCATGGTGGTTCGAGCAAATCTGCAGAGGAAAGGACTCCGCGAGCGAAACAAGCGAACGCGGTAGATGTGTCACTAGCGCGGGCATAGGCGTCACCAAGCTGCCGGCCATGAACACTGCCCCACGCGATGTACACTATGAGCTCACGGAGACACTAATGGCTGCTCAAAGAGTCCATGGGAGAAGGAAATAAGAAAAATGAAAATATTTAAAAATGTGGGGCCTGTCAGTACACGTGTCACACATTGGTTGGTCCTGCACAATAATGTGTGCAGAGTTCCCATTCCCAGCAGGAGAGCCTGACCCCTATCTATCAACGCACGCTTGTCCCACTCCGGCCGCGACGACCTTGATGCGCCCACTTTCCAAGCGACGAGGATTTTGTGTACGCTCGCGCACCGCCGGTTCCGAAAAGAAATTTTTATTTAGTACTGCAACGACAGTGATGGAACGGCACCGATGCTTATCGTGGCGGTCGTGTCTAGGATCGGAACAAATTGATTCCGGGCCATCGCCATTCAACATTCATCCTCATGCCAAGGATCCCACTTTCGGGATGCTCCTAAAGTCCATGCCATCCCTATCTGCGATCCATCACGCGGAGGCGAATAGATACAACGGAGCACGGAATTATTCAGTGCGCACCAAGATCAATATAACTACTCTACGTGATAAGATCACTCGATCGGGCCATCACTTGAAAAACGGCTTAACAGCATCTCTCTAGCAGATCCCGTAAAAGTGCCATCCGGCAAAATAACTCACAATTTGCGGGACGAGGACAATTTTTCGTCTCGAATAGATCCCGCAAAATCGTCCACCCTCTAATATTTTTTTATAGGAACTTATATATTCCGGGCGTTCCTCTATATCTACGAGATTGGAGGCAATTTTTACACGGATCTGAAAATAAAGAAACGGTTGGCGGGAGGAAACTTTCAGCTCCCGCCACGGTCTTCCCCGAGTGCGGCTCGCCGGAACGCCTCGACCCCGACGACCACCGGACCCTAGCTGCCGCCCGACGAGTTGTCGCCGCTGCTCGAGCCATGAGGTGCGGCCACACAAGCGCCTCGAGGTGTGGCCGCGAGCTAGTTGCCGCCGTCACGTGCTAGCTAGCTGTTATTGCTGATGGCGCGAGCTAGGTAGCTAGCTGTTGCTGCCGCCTGCTCCCGCTAGCTGCGCCGTCGCCGCCACGGAATCAATGAGGATGGGGTCTTCTTGCTGGCCCTCTGTCCATCTCGATGAGATTCTCGCGGTGGAAGCGGCCGAGGTGGACCCAATTGTAATTTAGCAGACGTTTTTAGGAGGCTTGTGTAATTTTACCGGGACCATGATTTTTTTTTACGGAGTCTGTTCTGCCAGAACAAAAATCATACTGTAATGCAAAAAAAAATCGATATACTGTAAACCGACTTTTGCAGACGGGGTATTCCGGATCCGCTAAAAATGCTCCAACGCAACTAAAAAAGAAAAGAAAAAAAAATGCTCTGACGAGCGTCTCGGAGCCTCAGCGGACGTGATAAGATCAGGTCCGTGGTCGATGCCATCCGACCAAAGCTTTCCAAAGAATAAAAATGGCGGCTGGGTGGACGGACCTCCACAACGCTGGCCACATAGGTCAATGATCTCTCCCTGCTCCTCTTTTATACACGACGTTGTTGGCCAACTACGTACATATATTCTGTCCAGGTTATTTGCTCGTCTCTTTCTCCCGTAGTGCGACCGTGGTAAGATAAATTACTGATCGTGTGAACATGCCTCGTGATCAAAGGATGCGATGTATGTGGTGGATGAGTGGGTTAGTGGCCAGCACACAAGGCAGGCATATACGGCGCCGAAGATCTCATCCGAAACTGGATTTTGACCCTCAGGCACAGGGACAAAGCACTTGTTGTCCTCACTCCGACGCCAACCATCTCATTTAATTTGCTGATTTTATGGTGCAAAAACGTTCAGACAACGTAATTGGGAGGTTTGATGATGGGTTCAGTGAAGTGGTTAGTGGACCATGTTGCCATCGTCCATTTTCATCACACAATATCCCTTCTCATATCATCCATTACATGGGAGTATGGGACATGTTTCATTTTTATTATGGCTCTGTTGGAAATCATTCAGAGATGTTGCAATATTTTGAACATGCTCACATAACAAAAATTCCCCGTATGCAATAAATTATATTCGCTGCAACAAAATGTTCAGAAATAGATCGTAGCATTTGGAACATAGCCATCATCTTTTCTCGAGAGGAAGCAAGTCTATAAACAAGCATTATCATTAGTGTTTCACATAGTTAGAAGTAAATCAACATGAATATTAGGGAGAATGGCCAAATTTTCAATAGACTTGTTTTTTCCATAGTGCTTTATATGGTCCTCCTGTGCATCTTGTTATCTTTCTTCAAGCTCGTTGAGTTTAACTCAATTTTATTAATTCATTTTTATTAAAAGCCTTTAAATGGATAAAAACAGTGGGGCTTTGCCCTATACAGCTAAAAAAACACTTGCATCATACGAAAGAAAAGAAGAAACACAATTGCAACATGAATTCAACCCATTCCAATAGGTGTCTAGGATCATTGTATGAAACAAACAACACATGGACTTGCATCATGGTAAAAAAAACCTACACGACATCAAAGTACCAAAAGCGCCAACCTTTCACGAGACAATGACCTCAATGCCTTGGGCTCACAAAGCTTTGCAGAAGCCTGATCTACCAAGCCCGAATTTGTTCGTCCCCGCCCACATCTTTGTCTGAGATGGTTAAGTGAGCTCCATTTAAAACGAAGGAGGAGGATCGGCTGAGAAGGAGCGTTGAACGAATAACTGCCATTGTGTAGGGCTGAATGTTATGGACTAGGGAGGGGGTGTGAATAGCCCAATAAAAATATTGTACCACCAAATTTTAGTTGTAAAGTTTTAAACTTTTCTACCAAGATTTCTTAGGGAACCTCCACATGAAAGTCTACAACAATGTACGAGTGTGGAAGCAGAGCTTGCAACAAAGTAGGATAAGGGAAAAAGATTTCAAACATGAAAGTCTACATCGGCATTTTCCCGATATTCAAATAGTTTTCAATCCTACTCCTCCTTGGTGAAGATTTGGACACGAAGTCTTAAGAACACAAAGGTCTTAGCAAGGTCGGTCACTAAGGTCACACAAAGCTCTTACACAGGTATGACAACATGGCTTGATAAGAGAAAGGTAAAAACATCACTCGGCGTTCATCTGGTACAAAGAAGGCAATCACATGGCTTTGTAAAAACTCTTGATTCATTCACAACCCAAAGTTTCTCATGTGACTCCTAACCATCTAGGAGGCACACACCCTCTAAGAGTAAGAAGCAAAGAAAAATGAAATGATCGGTATGGTTGACTAGAGGGGAGGGGTGAATAGGCGACTAACAATTTTTAACTTCTTTTCCAATTTTAGGGCAACAAGAATATAGGTTGTCTAGATATGCAACTTGGTGACCAACCTATATGACAAGCTCAAGAACAACACAAAATATAGAAATAATAACACT
This sequence comes from Aegilops longissima, assembly GCA_021605205.1. Lineage (NCBI taxonomy): Eukaryota > Viridiplantae > Streptophyta > Magnoliopsida > Poales > Poaceae > Aegilops > Aegilops longissima. The sequence continues at coordinate 306,965,234 of CM038676.1, read as the reverse complement.
TTTGTGATGCCCCCGACTCAATCGTGCACTAATCATACACGTAAATGCGCACGATCAAGATCAGAGACTCACGGTAGATATCACAACACAACTCTAGACACAAATTAAAGTCATACAAGCTTTATATTACAAGCCAGGGGCCTCGAGGGCACGAATACATAAGCTCGAATACACAAGAGTCATCGGAAGCAACAATATCTTAGTACAGACATAAAAAAACAAGTCTGCCTTAAGAAGGCTAGCAAAACAATGACATCTGGATCGAAAAGGCGCAGGCCTCCTTCCTGGGAGCCTCCTATCTACTCCTGGTCTTCGGCGGTCTCCACGTAGTAGTAGGCTCCGTCCGGGTAGTAGTAGTCATCAGCTGGATCAGCAGGCTCCTGGACGCCGTCATCTGATCGCAGCAATCGGATAGAGGAGAGAAAAAAGGGTGTAGCAAAGCAACCGTGAGTACTCATCCAAATTACTCACAAGACTTACATCAGATCTATACTAAGTATGCATCAGTATCAAAGGAATGAGGCTATATCTTTGGACTAGACTGCAGAAATGCCAGAATAGAGGGGAAGGCCTAACCTATCGAAGACTAGCATCTTGCAGCATTAGAAGAGTGGAGAATAGCTTATTATAAAGTAATAAGTATAATGTAGTAACGCCCAGAGATCCTTCCTCGACTCCCTGTGAGAAAGTGATCCCAGAGCCATCATATCCATTTAGTGTCTCCAGTACCCAGTTCTAGTTGTAATAGATCGAGATACGACTCCGATCGTCCGTTACCACAGACACGGCTATTCGAATAGATATACTTCCCTGCAGGGGTGCACCAACTTACCCAACACGCTCGATTAACTCCGGCCGGACACACTTTTTCTGGGTCATGTCCGGCCTCAGCTTATCGACACACCCTAGCCCTACCTAGGCTCAACAGAGAGGCCAGCATGCCGGTCTACATCCTAAATGCGAAGGGTTCATAGGCCAATCATCCTTTACAATATTGCTTGTTGCGAGGACGACCGGGATCAGTCCTGGCTACCTCTTTATACAAAGCAGGTGCTTATGCGGTGGTCGGGCTTGGACGGAGACGACGCGGCGGGGCACGACAAGCGGTGCGGAGGAGCTCGTTGGCCTCCCGAGGATCCTCAGAGCATGACGACGTGCACGGACGCGAGGGGAGGGGGGCCCTAGCTACGTCGGCGAGCTTCGGCTATGGTGGCACGACGGCTACGGGCGATGCATCAAAGGGAAAACAAGGGGGAATGGAGCGGTGCTCACCGAGGAGGCGCACGGCGGCCCGTCGAAGGTTTAGTAGCTGCATATGTGGCTGGAATCAATGGAGAGACGACAATGGCTGAAGGAGGAAGATGGCGACGAATTTGGCGATGTGGGCCTCTTCGGCTCGGCCCCGAGGGCGAAGACGATGAAGAAGGGGCCGGCAGAGCGGATGGGCACGGTGGCGCGGCGAGGGGAGGCCGGTGGCCACGCCAACAACGAGGCGCGGCGACGGACTTGCTCAGGGGAGAGAATATTGTAACCATAGACATGTGTTGTTATTTGATTAATGGGATGTAAACTTCCCATTTTGGGCAATATATCAATTTGACCTCATCCTATTTCCTGTGGGTTCTTGTCATGCTTGGCCTCATGTTGTTTGGTTATGTGGGTTTTCTTTTTCTTTGTTTTGCTCTTTTACCATATTGCATTTGTGTCTCTTGTCATCTTGCATTCCATTCTTATCATGTGGTTGTGGTGTTCTCCCACATGTCATGTTGGTGCATGTGCCATTCTTATTTGCATTACCATCTCCTCCTTCCCTCTACTTCTTTCCTTGTCAAGTGCTATTTTTTTTTCCTTTCTCAATTAATGTTCATCTTCTCCCTGCTAATCTTGCTCTTTGCATTAAACCTCTCTGCCAAATATCTCCTCATTTGAAGTTGTTATGGTCAGGTTCAAAAATGGCACAAGTTTGAAATATTTCCAAACTTGTCTTATTTTTCTACCTCTAAAAATGTCCATTACAATTTATTTAAATAGTGGAGAATTCCAGGAGTTTGGGGATATTTTCCTTTCACTCAAACTCTTTCATTTATTTCTGTACTTTCTTTTCTCTTCCTTTTGATTTTTAAAAAGGAAAGAAAAGGAGGCAGCAGCAGCAGTGGCAGCCCAGCTAAACCTCTCCACCTGGGCCCCGGCCACTCCGAGCCGGCCCAGCTCCCCGCAGCCCAGAGAGGCGCGCCAGCCCGCTCGCCTCTCTCCTCCTGCCTTCGCGCACCCGCGGCCGCGCTTACCCCCGCTAACTCCCGTCCACGTGGACGCGCCGGCCCCGCCAGGCAGCGACAGCATTGTTCCATACACCCACCTTTCCCTCTTCGTCTCGCCATCGCCATGGGGACCCCGAGCACGAGGGAGCGTGAGCTCGCCTCGTCGCCCTAGCCCCTACTTATCCCCTCTCGCGTGTCCAACCGAACCCTAGGGTTTCCCTCTCCCTCTCGCCGCCGCCGCCAGGTAAGGGAACCACCAAGTTCGCCGCCCCGCTCCGTCCCGAGCGCATCTGGGAGCACGCCTCGTCGCCGGCGTGCTCTCCGGCCACCCCAACCATCCGTCCCGTGTCCATCTTCTTCCTCGTCGTCGACTTCGACCACGACGTCGACTACGGGGGCCCGGATCGCCAAGTTCGTTGACGCCCTGCTTCGGTCTTCTTCTCGGTCAGCTTCTCGGCGAAGTTCAGAGCTCCGTGGCCTTGCCGTCAGCCCGTCTCCGTCGAATCCGTCGCGTCCTAGGGTGAGGAGGTATAATCTACTTCCTCCCTGCTCCTTCCTATCGCCGTTAGACCACCATAGCGCAGGTTCCGGTCCGTGTCCTTGCCGCGCTCGGCGTGCTCCGGCATGTCCGAAGTTTTTGGGTTCAGAGTAGCTTGGCGTGCGTGGTTGCCGCTATCCCCGCTCGGGCTTGTCCCTTCATGTTCCGTGGAGTTCTCCCGTGCGCACCCAGCCTGTACGAGGGCGCAGAGCCGCCGTAGCCGTAGTTGCTTCGCCGGATTCGTCGGTTTTTCCTCTCTGTTCTTAGGTCCGGCCTGTTAGTTGGTCAAGTAAGCTAGCGTTCCTGATCCTACCGAACCTCCTAGCCCAGCCGAGCTGGTTTGACCCCCGCTCTCTCACCGCGGCGACCTGGGTTCGAACCCCAGGCGCGCCTCCCCCCTTTTATTTCTGTTTTTCGCTCTTCTCCGGTTCGTCTCCTCTGCAGTGGCAGTAGTTAAGGGCCCAAGGCCTTCCTCTGTCAGTCGCCGCCGCCCAGCCCAGTGGTAGCAGGGGCAGGGTTCCAACGGGGAGACCCGGGTTCGATTCCCCCCCGAGGCTGTTTTCTTCCCCCCTTTTTAAACCTGCTAAACCCCTGTCTCTATGACAGTAGGGCCCCCTTGTCAGCCTCTCAGCGCCCTTCTCCATTCTTATTTTTTTCCTTACCCCCCCCACGTTTCCATTTCCAGCATTGTTTCCTTTTCTGGTTTAGGCAAGTCCATTTCTGGACATTTCCAAATCTGGAAATTGCCATTTCTGTTAACTTCCAGTTTAGGCAGGTTTTGACTTAATGCTTTTGTGATGATTTCTCTACTGCAACCCTAACATATTATATATGTTTTTGGGGTAGAAAAATCCCACCAACTCAGTGGTGGCATTAGTTTCTGCATTTGGGCAAGTTTATGATCATGTCTTTTTGCATCATGGTTATGTGTTGACTTTCATGGGCATATTTATTTGAATCATGCTATGAGGTAGTTTGCACACATGCATGGCTTTGTTCATCATGCTGCTATGTAGGTTTTCTCACCCTTCTTGTTTTGCCCGCCATATCCAACCCGTGCATCCGTTTCCGGTGATCTCTATATCGGTTTCTACTGAAATCATCTCATCTTTCCGATGGCATGCTTGGTTTGCCAAGATGATGCCTAGTTTTTCATTTACCTTCCGGAGCGCACATACGCATTGCATATCACTTCCCGCATATCATGTCATGTTGTTGCATCATGTTGATTGTGCATTGCACCGTGATTTATTGTGGTACCTTGTTTGTGTTGTTGCTTTGGGTAGAGCCGGGAGACGAGTACGTGAACGAGGATCCTGTTGAGAACGCTTTCGAGGATCAAGCTTTCGACGACTCTGAGAACATTGCAGGCAAGATGATCATACCCTCGAAATCACTTCTATCTTTGCTATGCTAGTTGCTCGCTCTTTTGCTATGCCTATGCTGCGATGCCTACCACTTGCTATATCATGCCACCCATATTGCCATGTCAGCCCCTAACCATCCTTTCCTAGCAAACCGTTGATTGGCTATGTTACCGCTTTGCTTAGCCCTCTTATAGCGTTGCTAGTTGCAGGTGAAGCTGAAGTTTGTTCCTTGTTGGAACATGGAGATGTTGTTCCTTATTGGAACATGTTTACTTGTTGGGGATATCACAATATATATCTGCTATAATTTAATACATCTATATACTTGGTAAAGGGTGGAAGGCTCGGCCTTATGCCTGGTGTTTTGTTCCACTCTTGCCACCTTAGTTTCCGTCATACGGTGTTATGTTCCTTGATTTTATGTTCCTTACGGTTGGGTGATTTATGGGACCCCTTGACAGTTCGCTTTGAATAAGACTCGCCCAAAGAAGGCCCAACTTTGGTTTTACCATTTGCCACCTAAGCCTTTTTCCCGGGTTTTCGCGAGCCCGAGGGTCATCTTTATTTTAACCCCCGGACCGGTGCTCCTTCGAGTGCTGGCCAAACAAGTAGATCTGTGGGGCCACCACGGGAAACTCGAGGCTTGGTTTTACTCGAGGATGTCTCATCCGGATGTGCCTCGAGAACGAGATATGTGCAGCTCCTATCGGGATTTGTCGGCACAATCGGGCGGCTTTGCTGGTCTTGTTTTATTGCTGTCGAAATGTCTTGTAGTCCGGGATTCCGAGATTGATCGGGTCTTCCGGTAGAAGGAATAATCCTTCGTTGACCGTGAGAGCTTATAATGGGCTAAGTTGGGACACCCTGCGCAGGTAATATCTTTCAAAGCCGTGCCCGCGGTTATGAGGCAGATGGGAATTTGTTAATGTCCGGTTGTAGAAAACCCAAAGTTGACCTATATAAAATACACATCAACCGCGTGTGTGACCGTGATGGTCTCTTCTCGGCGGAGTCCGGGAAGTGAACACGGTGTTGGAGTTATGTCTGACGTAAGTAGTTCAGGATCACTTCTTGATCACTACTAGTTTCACGACCGTGCTTTGCCTCTCTTCTCGCTCTCTTTTGCGAAGTAGCCACCATATATGCTAGTCGCTTGCTGCAGCTCCACTTTACTTCCATGCCCTTCCTATAAGCTTAAATAGTCTTGATCTCGCGGGTGTGAGATTGCTGAGTCCCCGTGACTCACAGATACTTCCAAAACAGTTGCAGGTTCCGATGAGGCCAGTGCAGGAGATTCAACCGAGCTCAAGTGGGAGTTCGACGAGGAACGTGGTCGTTACTATGTGTCGTTTCCAGATGTTCAGTAGTGGTGCCCAGTTGGGACGATTCGGGGATCTGTGTAGCATTTGGGGTATCTTCTTTTATTTTGGTTCCGTAGTCGGACCTTGAGTGTACTCTGAATGATGTATGTTTATTTATGTACTGTGTGAAGTGGCGACTGTAAGCCAACTATGTATCTTTCCCTTGATTATTACATGGGTTGTGTGAAGATTACCTCACTTGCGACATTGCTTTCAATGCGGTTATGCCTCTAAGTCGTGCCTCGACACGTGGGAGATATAGCCGCATCGGGGGCGTTACACATGACCCATTCCGTTAGCCTAGCACTTGATCGTTTAGTATATTGCTATTGCTTTTGTTCATGACTTATACATGTTCCTGTAACTATGAGATTATGCAACTCCGTTTACGGAGGAACACTTTGGTGCTACCAAACGTCACAACGAATCGGGTGATTATAAAGGAGTACTACAGGTGTCTCCAAAGGTACATGTTGGGTTGGCGATTTCGAGATTAGGTTTTGTCACTCCGATTGTCAAGAGGCATCTCTGGGCCCTCTCGGTAATGCACATCACTATAAGCCTTGCAAGCAATGTAGCTAATGAGTTAGTTACGGAATGTTGCATTACGTAACGAGTAAAGAGACTTGCCGAGAATTGAGATTGAACTAGGTATTGGATACCGACGATCAAATCTCGGGCAAGTAACATACCGATGACAAAGGAACAACGTATGTTGTTATGCGGTTTGACCGATAAAGATCTTCGAGAATATGTAGGAGCCAATATGGGCATCCAGGTTCCGCTATTGGTTATTGACCAAGAATAGTTCTAGGTCATGTCTACATAGTTCTCGAACCCGTAGGGTCCGCACGCTTAAAGTTACGATGATGTTTTATTATGAGTTTATGAGTTTTGATGTACGAAGGAGTTCGAGTCCCGGATGAGATCGGGGACATGACGAGGAGTCTCAAAATGGTCGAGACGTAAAGATTGATATATTGGACGACTATATTCGAGTTTGGAAAGGTTCCGAGTGATTCGGTATTTTTCGAGTACGGAGAGTTACGGAATTCGCCGGGAGTATATGTGCCTTATTGGGCCATACGGGAATAGAGGAGAGAGGCCAAAGGGAGGAGGCCTCGCCCCCTCTGGTCCGACTGGACAAGGGCAGCCCCCCTTTCCTTCTCCCTCTCCCCCTCTTTCCCCTTCTCCTACTCCAACAAGGGAGGTGGAAACCTACTAGGACTAGGGATTCCTAGTAGGACTCCACACATGGCGTGCCCCCTCCTAGGGCCGGCCTCCTCCCCCCTTGCTCCTTTATATACGGGGGCAGGGGGGGCACCCCATGACACACAAGTTGATCTACGGATCGTTCCTTAGCCGTGTGCGGTGCCCCCCTCCACCATATTCCACTTCGGTCATATCGTCGCGGAGCTTAGGCGAAGCCCCGCGCCGGTGGAGCATCATCATCGCCACCACGCCGTCGTCGACGGAACTCATCCCCGACGCTTTGCTGGATCGGAGCCCGGGGATCGTCATCGAGCTGAACGTGTGCTGAACTCGGAGGTGCCGTACGTTCGGTACTTGGATCGGTCGGATCGTGAAGACGTACGACTACATCAACCGCGTTGTTATAACGCCCACTTACGGTCTACTAGGGTACGTGGACATACACTCTCCCTCTCGTTGCTATGCCATCACCATGATCTTGCGTGTGCGAGGAAATTTTGAAATTACTACGTTCCCCAACAGTGGCATCCGAGCCAGGTTTTATGCGTTGATGTCATATGCACGAGTAGAACACAAGTGAGTTGTGGGCGATATAAGTCATACCGCTTACCAAGCATGTCATACTTTGGTTCAGCGGTAATGTGAGATGAAGCGGCCGGACCGACATTACGCCAGACGCTTACGCGAGACTGGTTTCACCGCTTGAGCACTCGTTGCTTAAAGGTGACCGGCGGTGTCTGTCTCTCTCACTTTAGTTGAACTGAGTGTGGCTACGCCCGGTCCTTGCGAAGGTTAAAACAGCACCAACTTGACAAACTATCGTTGTGGTTTTGATGCGAGGTAAGAACGGTTCTTGCTCAGCCCGTAGCAGCCACGTAAAATTTGCAACAACAAAGTAGAGGACGCCTAACTTGTCTTTGCAGGGCATGTTGTGATGTGATATGGTCAAGACGTGATACTATATTTTATTGTATGAGATGGTCATGTTTTGTAACGAAGTTATCGGCAATCGGCAGGAGCCATATGGTTGTCACTTTATTGTATGAAATGCAAAGCCATGTAATTGCTTTACTTTATCACTAAGCGGTAGCGATAGTCGAGAAGCAATAGTTGGCGAGACGACAACGATGCTATGATGGAGATCAAGGTGTCGCTACCGGTGACGATGGTGATCACGACGGTGCCGGAGATGGAGATCACAAGCACACGATGATGATGGCCATATCATATCACTTATATTGATTGCATGTGATGTTTATCCTTTATGCATCTTATCTTGCTTTGATTGACGGTAGCATTTTAAGATGATCTCTCACTAAAATTATCAAGAAGTGTTCTCCCGAGTATGCACCGTTGCGAAAGTTCTTCGTCTTTGAGACACCACGTGATGATCGGGTGTGATAGGCTCTACGCTCAAATACAACGGTGCAAAACAGTTGCGCACTTGAATACTCAAGTTAAACTTGACGAGCCTAGCATATAACAGATATGGCCTCGAACACGGAGACCGAAGGTCGGCGTGAATCATATAGTAGATATGATCAACATAGTGATGTTCACCATTGAAAACTACTCCATCTCACGTGATGATCGGTTATGGTTTAGTTGATTTGGATCACGTGATTACTTAGATGACTAGAGAGATGTCTATCTAAGTGGGAGTTCTTAAGTAATATGATTAATTGAACTTTAACTTATCATGAACTTAGTCCTGGTAGTATTTTGCAAATTATGTTGTAGATCAATAGCTCGCGTTGTTGCTTCCCTATGCTTTTATATGTTTGTTTTGATATGTTCCTAGAGAAAATTATGTTGAAAAATGTTAGTAGCAATGATGCGGATTGGATCCGTGATCCGAGGTTTATCCTCATTGCTGCCTGTAAGAATTATGTCCTTAATGCACCGCTAGGTGACAGACCTATTGCAGGAGCAAATGCGGACGTTATGAACGTTTGGCTAGCTCAATATGATGACTACTTGATAGTTTAGTGCACCATACTTAACGGCTTAGAATTGGGACTTCAAGGACGTTTTGAACGTCATGGACCATATGAGATGTTCCAGGAGTTGAAGTTAATATTTCAAGCAAATACCCGAGTTGAGAGATATGAAGTCTTCAACAAGTTCTATAGCTAAAAGATGGAGGAGAATCGCTCAACTAGTGAGCATGTTCTCAGATTGTCTGGGTACTTCAATCGCTTGAATCAAGTGGGAGTTAATCTTCCAGATAAGATAGTGATTGATAGAATTCTCTAGTCACCATCACTAAGTTACTAGAACTTCGTGATGAACTATAGTATGCAAGGGATGACGAAAACGATTCCCGAGTTCTTCGTGATGTTGAAATCGACGAAGGTAGAAATCAAGAAAGAGCATCAAGTGTTGATGATTGACAAGACCACTAGTCACAAGGAAAAGGGCAAAGGGAAGAAGGGGAACTTCAAGAAGAACGGCAAGCAAGTTGCTGCTCGAGTGAAGAAGCCCAAGTCTGGACCTAAGCCTGAGACTAAGTGATTTTGCTGCAATGGAACTTGTCACTGGAAGCGGAACTACCCCAAGTATTTGGCGGATAAGAAGGATGGCAAAGTGAACAAAGGTATATTTGATATACAGATTATTGATGTGTATTTTACTAGTGTTCGTAGTAACCCTCGGTATTTGATACTTGGTTCGGTTGCTAAGAGTAGTAACTCAAACAGGAGTTGCAGAATGAAGAAACTAGTTGAAGGGGAAGTGACGATGAGTGTTGGAAGTAGTTCCAGGATTGATATGATCATCATCGCACACTCCCTATATTTTCGAGATTAGTGTTAAAAACCAAATAAATGTTATTTAGCGTTTGCGTTGAGCATGAATATGATTTGATCATGTTTATTGTAAAACGGTTATTCATTTAAAGTTAAAGAATAATTGTTATTCTGTTTACATGAATAAAACCTTCGATGGTTGTACACCCAATGAAAATAGTTTGTTGGATCTCGATCGTAGTGATACACATATTCATAATATTGATGCCAAAAGATGCAAAGTTAATAATGATAGTGCAACTTATTTGTGGCAATCGCTGTTTGGGTCATATTGGTGTAAAGCGCATGAAGAAACTCCATGCTAATGGACTTTTGGAATCACTTGATTATGAATCACTTGATGCTTGCGAACCATGCCTCATGGGCAAGATGACTAAGACTCCGTTCTCCGGAACAATGAAGCGAGCAACAGATTTGTTGAAAATCATACATACTGATGTATGTGGTCCGATGAATATTAAGGCTCGCGACAAGTATCATTATTTTCTGACCTTCACAGATGATTTGAGCAGATATGCGTATATCTTCTTGATGAAACATAAGTCCGAAATAGTTGAAAAGTTCAAAGAATTTCAGAGTGAAGTAGAAAATCGTCGTAACAAGAAAATAAAGTTTCTGCGATCTGATCGTGGAGACGAATAATTTGAGTTACGAGTTTGGTCTTCAATTAAAACAATGTGGAATAGTTTCACAGCTCACGCCACCTGGAACACCACAAGTTATGGTGTGTCCGAACGTCGTAACCGTACTTTATTTTGATATGGTGCGATCAATGATGTCTCTTACCGATTTACCAATATCGTTTTGGGGTTATGCATTAGAGACAGCTGCATTCACGTTTAATAGGGCACCATCTAAATCCGTTGAGACGACACCGTATGAACTATGGTTTAACAAAGAAACCTAAGCTGTCGTTTCTTAAAAGTTTGAGTTGTGATGCTTATGTGAAAAGTTTTCACCTGATAAGCTCGAACCCAAATCGGAGAAGTGCGTCTTCATAGAATACCCAAAGGTAACTATTGGGTACATCTTCTATCACAGATCCGAAGGCAAGTTTTTCGTTGCTAAGATGGATCCTTTCTAGAGAAGAAGTTTCTCTCGAAAGAAGTGAGTGGGAGGAAAGTAGAACTTGATGAGGTAATTGTACCTTCTCCCTTATTGGGAAGTAGTTCATCACAGAAATCAGTTCCAGTGATTCCTACACCAATTAGTGAAGAAGTTAATGATGATGATCATGAAACTTCAGTTCAAGTTGCTACCTAACCTCGTAGGTCTTCCAGAGTAAGATCCACACCAGAGTGGTACTGTAATCATGTTCTGGAAGTCATGTTACTAGACTATGATGAACCTACGAACTATGAGGAAGCGATGATGAGCCCAGATTCCGTGAAATGGCTTGAGGCCATGAAATCTGAGATAGGATCCATGTATGAGAACAAAGTATGGACTTTGATTGACTTGCTCGATGATCAGCAAGCCATGTTAAATAAATGGATCTTCAAAAGGAAGACGGACACTGATAGTAGTGTTACTATCTACAAAGCTCGACTTGTCACAAAAAGGTTTTCGACAAGTTCAAGGTGTTGACTACAATGAGATTTTCTCAACTGTAGCGATGCTTAAGTCTGTCCGAATCATGTTAGCAATTGCTACATTTTATGAAATCTAGCAAATGGATGTCAAAACTACATTCTTTAATGGATTTATTAAAGAAGAGTTGTATATGATGCAACCAGAAGGTTTTGTCAATCCTAAAGGAGCTAACAAAATGTGCAAGCTTCAGCGATCCATCTATGGACTGGTGCAAGCATCTTGGAGTTGGAATAAACGCTTTGATAGTGTGATCAAAGCATATGGTTTTATACAGACTTTTGGAGAAGCCTGTATTTACAAGAAAGTGAGTGGGAGCACTACAACATTTCGATAATTATATGTGAATGACATATTGTTGATCGGAAATAATGTAGAATTATTACGCAAAGCATAAAGGAGTATTTGAAAGGAGTTTTTCAAAGAAAGACCTCAAGAAACTACTTACATATTGATCATCAAGATCTATTGAGATCAAGACGCTTGATAAGTTTTTTCAAGAAGTACATACCTTGTCAAGATTTTGAAGTAGTTCAAAATGGAACAGTCAAAGAAAAGTTCTTGTCTGTGTTACAAAGGTGTGAAATTGAGTAAAGACTCAAATCCTGACCACGGCAGAAAATAGAAAAGAGAATGAAAGTCATTCCCTATACCTCAGTCATAGGTTCTATAAAGTATGCTATGCTGTGTACAAGACCTATTGTATACCTTGCTCTGAATTTGGAAAGGAGTACAATAGTGATCTAGGAGTAGATCACTGGACATTGGTCAAGAACATCCTTAGTGAGGACTAAGGAAATATTTCTCGATTATGGAGGTGATAAAAGAGCCCGTCGTAAAGAGTTACATCGATGCAAGCTTTTTACACTAACCCAGATGACTCTAAGTCTTAATCTGGATACATATTAAAAGTGGGAGCAATAAGCTAGAGTAGCTCCGTGCAGAGCATTGTAGACATAGAATAATTGCAAAATACATACGGCTCTGAATGTGACAGACCCGTTGACTAAGCTTCTCTCACGAGCAAAACATGATCATACCTTAGTACTCTTTGGGTGTTAATCACATAGCGATGTGAACTAGATTATTGACTCTAGTAAACCCTTTGGGTGTTGGTCACATGACGATGTGAACTATGGGTGTTAATCACATACAGATGTGAATATTAGTGTTGAATCACATGATGATGTGAACTAGATTATTGACTCTAGTGCAAGTGGGAGATTGAAGGAAATATGCCCTAGAGGAAATAATAAAGTTATTATTTATTTCCTTATTTCATGATAAATGTTTATTATTCATGCTAGAATTGTATTAACCGGAAACATGATACATGTGTGAATACATAGACAAACATATAGTCACTAGTATGCCTCTACTTGACTAGCTCATTAATCAAAGATGGTTATGTTTCCTAACCATAGAGATGTGTTGTTATTTGATTAATGGGATAACATCATTAGGAGAATGATGTGATTGACATGACCCATTCCGTTAGCCTAGCACTTGATCGTTTAGTATATTGCTATTGCTTTCTTCATGACTTATACATGTTCCTGTAACTATGAGATTATGCAACTCCGTTTACGGAGGAACACTTTGGTGCTACCAAACGTCACAACGTGAATCGGGTGATTATAAAGGAGTACTACAGGTGTCTCCAAAGGTACATGTTGGGTTGGCGATTTGAGATTAGGTTTTGTCACTCCGATTGTCGGAAGAGGTATCTCTGGGCCCTCTCGGTAATGCACATCACTATAAGCCTTGCAAGCAATGTAGCTAATGAGTTAGTTACGGAATGATGCATTACGTAACGAGTAAAGAGACTTGCCAAGAACGAGATTGAACTAGGTATTGGATACCGACGATCAAATCTCGGGCAAGTAACATACCGATGACAAAGGGAACAACGATGTTGTTATGCGGTTTGACCGATAAAGATCTTCAGAGAATATGTAGGAGCCAATATGGGCATCCAGGTTCCGCTATTGGTTATTGACCAAGAATAGTTCTAGGTCATGTCTACATAGTTCTCGAACCCGTAGGGTCCGCACGCTTAAAGTTACGATGACAGTTTTATTGTGAGTTTATGAGTTTTGATGTACCGAAGGAGTTCGGAGTCCCGGATGAGATCGGGGACATGACGAGGAGTTTCAAAATGGTCGAGACGTAAAGATCGATATATTGGACGACTATATTCGGAGTTTGGAAAGGTTCCGAGTGATTCGGTATTTTTGAGTACCGAGAGTTACGGAATTCGCCGGGAGTATATGGGCGATTGGGCCATACAGGAATAGAGGAGAGAGGCTAAAGGGAGGAGGCCTGCGCCCCCTCTGGTCCGACTGGACAAGGGGCGAGCCCCTTTCCTTCTCCTCTCCCCTCTTTCCCTTCTCCTATTCCAACAAGGGAGGTGGAATCCTACTAGGACTAGGAGTCCTAGTAGGACTCACACATGGCGCGCCTCCTAGGGCCGGCCTCCTCCCCCCTTGCTCCTTTATATACGGGGCAGGGGGCACCCCATGACACACAAGTTGATCTACGGATCATTCCTTAGCGTGTGTCGGTGCCCCCTCCACCATATTCCACTTGGTCATATCGTCATGAGCTTAGGCGAAGCCCCGCGCCGTGGAGCATCATCATCGCCACCACGCCATCGTCTTGTGGAACTCATCCCCGACGCTTTGCTGGATCGGAGCCCGGGATCGCCATCGAGCTGAACGTGTGCTGAACTCGGAGGTGCCGTGCGTTCGGTACTTGGATCGGTCGGATCGTGAAGACGTACGACTACATCAACCGCGTTGTTATAACGCTTCCGCTTACGGTCTACTAGGGTACGTGGACATACACTCTCCCCTCTCGTTGCTATGCCATCACCATGATCTTGCGTGTGCGTAGGAAATTTTTGAAATTACTACGTTCCCCAACACTCCTCCCCCTCCCGTGAAGAGGGGAATGGGATGGCTGGGGAGTAGGATGGGCCGGCACTTTTGTCGCGGCTGGGCCGTGTGCACAGTGCCGCCTTTTTATTTTCTTCTTCTTTTCATTTTCTTTGTATTTTTCTTTTCTGTTTCTTTATTTACTCACTCTTTGCATTTTATTTTTCCCATTAAATGAATTTAGTTGAACTTCATATTTGGCGCACAAGTATTAGGCAATATTTTGAGTTAGTACAATTAGTTTCAATTTATTTTTAATAGTTTACATATTTATTTAATTTAGATTAGCTCAATAAAATACTGTCGGATCAGCTTTAATTAGTTTAGGGGCACTTAACTATTTTAAAAAATGTTGGTTCTTCCATGACAATTTGTTAGTGAATATTTCCAACCCAACCTACATTTTTATTTTACTTTTTGAAAATTTTCATTATCCAAGTTGCATTTGAATTTGAATTTGAATTGGTTTTCAACGAAGAGGCAATTAAGCTTAACAAAAGTGATGACATGGCATCATTAGTCAGATAGCACTGTAGCTTAATTACAGGGGTGTCACACACCATATGCAATATTCAAGAGAAGTATCTAGTGAAAACTATGGCCCCCGAATCTATCTTTTGTTGGGGAGCGTAGCATGCAATTTCAAAAAACATCCTACGCTCACGCAAGATCTATCTAGGAGATGCATAGCAATGAGAGGGGGGGGGGTGTCCACGTACCCTCGTAGACCGAAAGCGGAAGCATTAGGTTAAGCGGTTGATGTAGTCGAACGTCTTCACGATCCAACCAATCTAGTACCGAACATACGACACCTCCGAGTTTAGCACACGTTCAAATCGATGACGTCCCTCGAACTCTTGATCCAGCAGAGGGTGGAGGGAGAGTTCCGTCAGCACGGCGGCGTGGTGACGGTGATGGTGATGTGATCCGCGTAGGGCTTCGCCTAAGCACTACGACGCTATGACCGGAGGAGTAAACTGTGGAGGGGGGAACCGCACACGGCTAAGAGAACAATTGATGTGTCTTTGGGGTGCCCCCTGCCCTCGTATATAATGGAGGGGAGGGGAGGCCGACCGGCCCTAGGGCCGCGCCAAGTGGGGGGAGTCCCACTAGGACTCCTAGTCCTAGTCGGCTTCCCCCTTCCTTCCAACGGAGAGGGAGAAACGGGAAAGAGGTGGAGAGGGAGAAGGAAAGGGGGGCCGCGCCCCCACCCCTTGTCCAATTTGGATTGGCTTGGGAGGGGGGCGCCACCTCCCGTGGCCTGCCTCCTCCTCTACACTATGGCCCATGAGGCCCATTAACTTTCCCGGGGGGTTTCGGTAACCTCCCGGTACTCCAAAAAATCCCCGAACCTCTTCGGAACCATTCCGGTGTCCGTACATAACATTCCAATATATCAATCTTTACCTCTCGACCATTTCGAGACTTCTCCTCATGTCCGTGATCTCATCCGAGACTCCGAACAAACTTTGGTCACCAAAAGACATAACTCATAATACAAATCGTCATCGAACGTTAAGCGTGCGGACCCTACGGGTTCGAGAACTATTTGGACATGACCGAGACACATCTCCGGTCAATAACCAATAGCAGAACCAGGATGCTCATATTGGTTCCTACATATTCTACGAAGATCTTTATCGGTCAAACCGCATGACAATATATGTTATTCCGTTTGTCATCGGTATGTGACTTGCCCGAGATTCGATCGTCGGTATCATCATACCTAGTTCAATCTCGTTACTGGCTAGTCTCTTTACTCGTTCCATAATGCATCATCCCGCAACTAACTAATTATTCACATTGCTTGCAAGGCTTATAGTGATGTGCATTACCGAGAGGGCCCAGAGATACCTCTCTGATAGTCAGAGTGACAAATCCTAATCTCGATCTATGCCAAGCCAAAAAACACCTTCGGAGACACCTCTAGAGCATCTTTATAATAACCCAGTTACCTTGTGACGTTTGATAGCACAAAAGGTGTTCCTCGGGTAATCGGGGGTTGCATAATCTCATAGTCAGAGGAATATGTATAAGTCATGAAGAAAGCAATAGCAATAAAACTTAACAATCATTATGCTAAGCTAACGGATGGGTCTTGTCCATCACATCATTCTCTAATGACGTGATCATGTTCATCCAATGACAACACATGTCTATGGTCAGGAAACTTAACCATCTTTGATTAACGAGCTAGTCAAGTTGAGGCATACTAGGGATACTCTGTGTGTCTATGTATTCGCACATTTACTAAGTTTCCGGTTAATACAATTCTAGCATGAGTAATAAACATTTATCATGATATAAAGAAATATAAATAACAACTTTTATTATTGCCTCTAGGGCATATTTCCTTTAGTCTCCCACTTGCACTAGAGTCAATAATCTAGATTATATAGTAATGATTCTAACACCCATGGAGTCTTGGTGTTGATCATGTTTTGCTTGTCGAAGAGGCTTAGTAAACAGGTCTGCAACATTCAGATCCGTATGTATTTTGCAAATCTCTATGTCTCCCTACTTGACTTGATCGCGGATGGAATTGAAGCGTCTCTCGATGTGTTTGGTTCTCTTGTGAATTCTGGATTCCTTCACCAAGGCTATTGCTCCAGTATTGTCATAAAAGATTTTCATTGGACCCGATGCACTAGGTATTACACCTAGATCGGATATGAACTGCTTCATCCAAACTCCTTCATTTGCTGCTTCCGAAGCAGCTATGTACTCCGCTTCACACGTAGATCCCGCCACGACGCTCAGCTTGGAACTGCACCAACTAACAGCTCCACCATTCAATATAAATACGTATCCGGTTTGTGACTTAGAGTCATCCGGATCAGTGTCAAAGCTTGCATCGACGTAACCATTTACGACAAGCTCTTTGTCACCTCCATAAACTAGAAACATATTCTTAGTCCTTTATAGGTATTTCAGGATGTTCTTGACCGTTGTCCAGTGATCCACTTCTAGATTACGTTGGTACCTCCCTGCTAAACTTATAGCAAGGCACACATCAGGTCTGGTACACAACATTGCATACATGATAGAACCTATGGCTGAGGCATACGGAATGACTTTCATTTTCTCTCTATCTTCTGTAGTGGTCGGGCATTGAGTCTCACTCAACTTCACACCTTGTAACACAGGAAAGAACCTTTTATTTGACTGATCCATTTTGAACTTCTTCAAAACTTTATCAAGGTATGTGCTTTGTGAAAGTCAGCGTCTTGATCTATCTCTATAGATCTTGATGCCCAATATATAAGCAGCTTCACTGTGGTCTTTCATTGAAAAATTCTTATTCAAGTATTCTTTTATGCTATCCAGAAACTCTGTATTATTTCCAATCAATAATATGTCATCCACATATAACATTAGAAATGCTATAGAGCTCCCACTCACTTTCTTGTAAATACAGGCTTCTCCAAAAGTCTGTATAAAACCATATGCTTTGATCACACTATCAAAGCGTATATTCGAACTCCGAGAGGCTTGCACCAGTCCATAAATGGATCGCTGGAGCTTGCACACTCAAAACCTTCTGGTTGCATCATATACATCTCTTCTTTAAGAAATCCATTAAGGAATGCAGTTTTGACATCCATTTGCCAAATTTCATAATCATAAAATGCGGCAATTGCTAACATGATTCGGACAGACTTAAGCATCACTACGAGTGAGAAGGTCTCATCGTAGTCAACTCCTTGAACATGTCAAAAACCTTTCGCAACAAGTCGAGCTTTGTAAAAAGTAACATTACCATCAGCGTCAGTATTATTTCCAATAAGTCAGTTGCTCGCTCCATTGTTCCGGAGAACGGAGTTTCACTCATCTTGCCCATGAGGCATGGTTCGCAAGCATCAAGTGATTCCAAAAGCCCATCAGCATGGAGTTTCTTCATGCACTTTACACCAATATGACCTAAACAGCAGTGCCACAAATAAGTTGCACTATCATTATTAACTTTGCATCTTTTGGCTTCAATATTATGAATATGTGTATCACTACGATCGAGATTCAACAAAAATAGACCACTCATCAAGGGTGCATGACCATAAAAGTTATTACTCATATAAATAGAACAACCATTATTCTCTGATTTAAATAAATAACCGTCTCGCATCAAACAAAATCCAGATATAATGTTCATGCTCAACGCTGGCACCAAATAACAATTATTCAGGTCTAAAACTAATCCCGAAGGTAGATGTAGAGGTAGCGTGCCGACGGCGATCACATCGACCTTGGAACCATTTCCGACGCACATCGTCACCTCGTCCTTAGCGAATCTTCGTTTAATCCGTAGCCCCTGTTTCGAGTTGAAAATATGAGCAACAGAACCAGTATCAAATACCCTGGCGCTACTACGAGCATTAGGAAGGTACACATTGTTCGGGAACATAGTATTTCAAAAAAATTCCTACTATCACGCAAGATATATCTAGGAGAAGCATAGCAACGAGCGGGCAGAGTGTGTCCACGTAGCCTCGTAGACCGAAAGAGGAAGCATTTAGTAACGCGGTTGATGTAGTCGAATGTCTTTGCGATCCAACCGATCCAAGTACCGAACGCACGGCACCTCCGCGATCTGCACACGTTCAGCTCGGTGACGTCCCTCGAACTCTTGATCCAGTTGAGGCTGAGGGAGAGTTTTGTCGGCACGACGGCGTGGTGACTATGATGATGAAGTTACCGGCACAGGGCTTCGCCTGAGCACTATGACGATGAGACTGAGGTGTGTTTCTGTGGAGGGGGGCACCGCACACGGCTAAAAGATCAACTTGTGTGTTCTAAGGTGCCCCCTCCCCACGTATATAAAGGAGGGAGGGAGGAGGAGGCCAGCCAAGGGTGGTGCGCCCAAGGGAGGGAGTCCTACTCCAAGTAGGATACGCCCCCCTTTCCTATTCCTACAAGGAGAAGGGGGAAAGAGAAGGAGGAGAGAAAGGAAAGGGGGGCCGCCCCCCACCCCCCAACCCCTAGTCCAATTCGGTTTGGGCTTGGGGGGAGCGCCTCCACCTGGCTGCTGCCTCCTCTCTTCCACTAGGGCTCATGAAGACCCATTGACCCCTTGGGGGGTTCCGTAACCCCCCGGTACTCAGGAAAATACCTGATACACTTCGGAACCATTCCAGTGTATGAATATAACCTTCCAATATATCAATCTTTATGTCTCGACCATTTCGAGACCCCTCGTCATCTCCGTGATCTCATCCAGGACTCCGAACAAACTTCGGTACATCAAATCACATAAACTCATAATACGAATCGTCATCGAACGTTAAGCGTGCGGACCCTACGGGTTCGAGAACTATGTAGACATGACCGAGACACATCTCCGGTCAATAACCAATAGCGGAACCTGGATGCTTATATTGGCTCCTACATATTCTACAAAGACCTTTATCGTCAAACCGCTTAACAACTTATGTTGTTCCCTTTGTCATCGGTATGTTACTGATACGTCTCCAACGTATCTATAATTTTTGATTGTTCCATGCTATTATATTATCTATTTTGGATGTTTAATGGGCTTTAATATGCTCTTTTATATTATTTTTGGGACTAACCTATTAATCGGAGGCCCAGTGCCAATTTCTGTTTTTTTGCCTATTTTAGAGTTTCGCAGAAAAGGAATACCAAACAGAATCCAAACGGAACGAAACCTTCGCGATGATCTTTCTTGGACCGAAAGAAATCCAGAAGACTTGGAGTTGAAGTCTGGAACTCTACGAGGCGGCCACGAGGAAGGAGGGCGCGCCCAGGGGGTAGGCGCGCCCCCACCCTCGTGGGCCCCTCGTACCTCCACCGACGTACTTCTTTCGCCTATATATACTCTTATACCCTAGATCGATTAGAGGGAGCCACGAAACCACTTTTCCACCGCCGCAACCTTCTGTACCCATGAGATCCCATCTTGGGGCCTTCTCCGGCGATCTGCCGGAGGGGGAATCGATCATGGAGGGCTTCTACATCAACACCATTGCCTCTTAGATGAAGCGTGAGTAGTTTACCACAGACCTTCGGGTCCATATTTATTAGCTAGATGGGTTCTTCTCTCTCTTTGATTCTCAATACAAAGTTCTCCTCGATGTTATTGCAGATCTATTCGATGTAATACTCTTTTGCGGTGTGTTTGCCGAGATCCAATGAATTGTGGATTTATGAACAAGATTATCTATGAATATTATTTGGTTCTCCTCTGAATTCTTATATGCATGATTTGATATCTTTGCAAGTCTCTTTGAATTATCTGTTTAGTTTGGCCTACTAGATTGATCTTTCTTGCAATGGGAGAAGTGCTTAGCTTTGGGTTCAATCTTGCGGTGCCCCAGTGACAGTAGGGGTAGCAAGGCACATATTGTATTGTTGACATCGAGGATAAAAATATGGGGTTTATATCATATTGCTTGAGTTTATCCCTCTACATCATGTCATCTTGCTTAATGCGTTACTCTGTTCTTATGAACTTAATACTCTAGATGCATGTCGGATAGCGGTCGATGTGTGGAGTAATAGTAGTAGATGCAGAATCTTTTCGGTGTACTTGACACGGACGTGATACCTATATTCCTGATCATTGCCTTAGATATCTTCATAACTATGCGCTTTTCTATCAATTGCTCGGCAGTAATTTGTTCACCCACCGTAATACATGCTATCTTGAGAGAAGCCACTAGTGAAACCTATGGCCCCCGGGTCTCTTTCTTATTATATTGCATCTCTTTTATTTACATCGCATCTCGTATAATGTTTTGCAATCTTTACTTTCCAATCTATACAACAAAAATACCAAAAATATTTATGTTACTATCTTTATTAGATCTCACTTTTGCGATTGACCGTGAAGGGATTGACAACCCCTTTATCGCGTTGGTTGCAAGGTTCTTGATTGTTTGTGGAGGTACTAGGTGACTTGTGTGTCATCTCCTACTGGATTGATACCTTGGTTCTCAAAACTGAGGGAAATACTTACACTACTTTGCTACATCACCCTTTCCTCTTCAAGGGAAAACCAATGCATGCTCAAGAGGTAGCAAGAAGGATTTCCGGCGCTGTTGCCGGGGAGATCTACGTCAAGTCAAGACATACCAAGTACCCATCATAAACTCTTCTCCCTTGCATTACATTATTTGCCATTCGCCTCTCATTTTCCTCTCCCCCACTTCTAAAATGATTTTCGAAAACCTTTGCCTTTTCTTCGCCCCTCTTCCGCTCGTCTCTTTTCGCTTGCTTCTGGTGTTCTTGGGTGTTAGTGTGCCTGTTTGCTTTGATGGCTTTGCCAAAAGGCGTTGATCCTCACCTTAGAAGGTTGGAAGAAATTGAAAACAACGTTAGAAGCTTTATGTCTTTGCAATTTGAGCATAATAATTTCTTCAAAAACGAGCTTAAAGAAAAAAAAAGTTTTATGGAGTACATGTATAAAGAGCTCGATGATATGTCTAAGGAATTTTATGGTTTGAAATCTCATTTTGCTCATCTTGAAAATTTAGTAGGCCAAATTCGGATAAGCAATCCACCTTAGTTAATAAGATGGCCGCTAAACCGGAAGATCTAGATGATAATAATGATGAAGATCTAAAAGTGATTGATGTGACTCCTATTAAATCTTTGTTTACCAATATGAATCTTGATAAAGATGGGACTGGAGATGAGTCAACTTTAGTTAAAAGGCGTCCCAATGATTCGGAGTTTTTAGATCTTGATGCAAAAACTAATAAAAGTGGGATTGAAGAGGTCAAAAATTTACATAGCAATGAACCCACTATTTTGGATTTCAAGGAATTTAATTATGATAATTGCTCTTTGATAGATTGTATTTCCTTGTTGCAATCCGTGTTAAATTCTCCTCATGCTTATAATCAAAATAAAGCTTTTACTAAACATATCGTTGATGCTTTAATGCAATCCTATAAAGAAAAGCCTGAACTAGAAGTTTTTATCCCTAGAAAACTTTATGATGAGTGGGAACCTACTATTAAAATTAAGATTAAATATTATGAATGCTATGCTTTATGTGATTTGGGTGCTAGTGTTTCCACGATTCCAAAAACTTTGTGTGATGTGCTAGGTTTCCATGAATTTGATGATTGTTCTTTAAATTTGCATCTTGCGGATTCCACCATTAAGAAACCTATGGGAAGAATTAATGATGTTCTTATTGTTGCAAATAGGAATTATGTGTCCATAGATTTTATTGTTCTTGATATAGATTGCAAACCTACATGTCCTATTATTCTTGGTAGACCTTTCCTTAGAACGATTGGTGCAATGATTGACATATAAGAAGAAAATATTAGATTCCAATTTCCGTTAAGGAAAGGCATGGAACACTTTCCTAGGAAGAAAATTAAATTGCCTGATGAATCTATTATGAGAGCCACTTATGGATTGCATACGAAAGATGACAATACCTAGATCTATTCTTGCTTTTATGCCTAGCTAGGGGCGTTAAAGGATAGCGCTTGTTGGGAGGCAACCCAATTTTACTTTTGTTCTTTGCTTTTTGTTCCCGTTTAGTAATAAATAATTCATCTAGCTTATGTTTAGATGTGGTTTTATGTTTTAATTAGTGTTTGTGCCAAGTAGAACCTTTGGGAAGACTTGGGTGAAGTCTTCTTGATCTTCTGTAAAAAATGAAACTTTTAGCTCACGAGATTAGCTGTCATTTTTTTTACTGGAGAGTGCTTTTAGGTTGATTCTTTTTACAGATGATTAATAGATAAATTACTCACGTCCACCAATTTATTTCAGAATTTTTGGAGTTCCATAAGTATTCGAACAAGTCACATTACTACAGACTGTTCAGTTTTTGACAGATTCTGTTTTTCATGTGTTGTTTTCTTATTTTGATGAATCTAAGAGTAGTATCGGGGGTGTGAACCATAGAGAATTTGGAATACAGTAGGTTTAACACCAATATAAATAAAGAATAAGTTCATTAGAGTACCTTAAAGTGGTGGTTTATATTCTTATACTAACAGAGCTCATGAGATTTTCGGTTGAAGTTTTGTGTTGTGAAGTTTTCAAGTTTTTGGGTAAAGTTTTGATGGATTTTGGAATAAGGAGTGGCAAGAGCCTAAGCTTGGGGATGCCCAAGGCACCCCAAGGTAAAATTCAAGGACAACCAAAATCCTAAGCTTGGGGATGCCCCGGAAGGCATCCCCTCTTTCGTCTTCGTCTATCGGTAACTTTACTTGAGGCTATATTTTTATGCACCACATGATATGTGTTTTGCTTGGAGCATCTTGCATGATTGAGTCTTTGATTTTTAGTTTACCACAATCATCCTTTCTGTACACACCTTTTGGGAGAGACACGCATAAATCGGAATTTATTAGAATACTCTATGTGCTTCACATATATCTTTTGAGCTAGATAATTTTGCTCTAGTGCTTCACTTATATCTTTTGAGCTACATAATTTTTGCTCTAGTGCTTCACTTATATTTTTTTAGAGCACAGTGGTGGTTTTATTTTATAGAAATTATTGATCTCTCATGCTTCACTTATATTATTTTGAGAGTCTTTTAGAACAGCATGGTAATTTTCTTTGGCTATAAAACTAGTCCTAATATGATGGGCATCCAAGATGGGTATAATAAAAACTTTCATATAAAGTGCGTTGAATACTATGAGAAGTTTGATGCTTGATGATTGTTTTGAGACATGAGGATGGTGATATTAGAGTCATGCTAGTAGATTAATTGTGAATTTGAGAAATACTTGTGTTGAGGTTTGCAAGTCCCGTAGCATGCACGTATGGTAACCGTTGTGTAACAAATTTGAAGCATGAGGTGTTTCTTTGATTGTCTTCCTTATGAGTGGCGGTCGGGGACGAGCGATGGTCTTTTCCTACCAATCTATACCCCTAGGAGCATGTGCGTAGTGCTTGGTTTTGATGACTTGTAGATTTTTGCAATAAGTATGTGAGTTCTTTATGACTAATGTTGAGTCCATGGATTATACGCACTCTCACCCTTCCACCATTGCTAGCCTCCCTAGTACCGCACAACTTTTGCCGGTACCATAAACCCAACATTTACCTTCCTCAAAATAGCCACCATACCTACCTATTACGGCATTTCCATAGCCATTCCGAGATATATTGCCATGCAACTTTCCACCGTTCCGTCTATTATGACATGCTCCATCATTGTCATATTGCCTTGCATGATCGTGTAGTTGACATCATATTTGTGGCAAAGCCACCATTCATAATTTTTTCATACATGTCACTCTAGATTCATTGCACATCCCGGTACACCACCAGAGGCACGCATATAGAGTCATATTTTGTTCTAAGTATCGAGTGGTAATCCTTGAGTTGTAAATAAATAGAAGTGTGATGATCATCATTATTAGAGCATTGTCCCGTGTGAGGAAAAAAAAGAGGCCAAAGAAGCCAATGAAAAAAAGGGAAGGCCAAAGAAGCCAAACAAAAAAAATAGAGAGAGAAAAGGAGAGAAGGGACAATGCTACTATCCTTTTTCCACACTTGTGCTTCAAAGTAGCACCATGATCTTCATGATAGAGAGTCTCTTATTTTGTCACTTCCATATATTATAGGGAATTTTCGTTATAGAACTTGGCTTATATATTCCAATAATGGGCTTCCTCAAAATTCCCTAGGTCTTCATGAGCAAGCAAGTTGGATGCACACCCACTTAGTTTCTTTTGTTGGCCTTTCATACATTTATAGCTCTAGTGCATCCGTTGCATGGCAATCCCTACTCACTATGTCGGCGTTCTGGGAATGGGGGTCCCCAGACTTGCCTGCCTGCAGCCCACGGCGTGGCTCCGCGAGCGGGCCCGTACGGCCCATCTTCACCAACAGGCATTCAAGACCCTCGCGAGGGGCCAAGCCTCACGAGGCGGACGACACAAAACCTCCTCAGGAGCGGCCTCACCAGGTTGGCTCGCGAGGGGCGGAGAAATCAAGGCAAGGTAAACCTCGCGAGGTTCTCGTGACTTGAGCCATGACGATCAAGGCCAGGTGGGCGCCAGTCCACGCAGCATCCTTGTTTCCTCTTTGTTGCTAAGGAAGCAAGAGCAGGCGCGGAGTACCGAGGCATCAAGCAAAGGTTTCCATATCGGTGCAAGGAGACCAAGACCAGCAGGACGGCAGGACGGAGGTCACCGTGGAGCCCAAGGCGGCGTCACCACCCGAGCCTTTTGCAGGCGAAGACTGCTTTTGTCAGGATAAGCTGTACTAGTTGTCCCCTTTCAAATTGGCAGTTGTTGGCTCCCTTCCCGCTCGATATTTGGGGAGAGGACCAGGGGCTCTATAAATAGGACTAGCCACCACGGTAAAGGGGGCAGATCGATCTGATCTTGATCCAACCCTTAGTCACACTCCGAGCACAAGAACACCTCAACCTCAGGAGGCTGTTCTTCCCCTTGTAACTGTTCATCCTCAGCCCGAGAGGCAATCCACCACCTCCACACTGGAGTAGGGTATTACACCACAACGGTGGCCCGAACCAGTATAAGTCTTGTGTCCTTTGTATTGCGAGTTTGTCGAGTTAGTCCTTGAGATCTTAACGAATCTAGGACGTGGATCGGTAGGGGGATATCTTCGAGCGCACCCCAGTGTTCGAACCTTGACGGTTTTGCCGGAACCCGTGATCCGACATGTGGTGCGCCAGGTAGGGGTGCGCCGATGCTTCCCTTCCGTCGCTCCGCGTCCCGTCGCTTCATCGTCTCCATGGCGGACGCATGTCACGCTCGTGCCGAGCGCCGGGCTGCCCTCGCCACCGGCATTGCTCAGACGGCTCCCGTCGACGGGCCACCCCATCGTTCTCCGTCGCCTGCCGCCACCGACCCGATGGGGAATGAGCAGCAAGCATCCTTGGTACACCCCTCGGTGCGGTAGGACGGCCGCACCGCCACTCCGTCGCTGACTCTCGCTGGTTCGTTGTCTCACGCTCACCGCGCTCCCACGGACGCGCATGCCACGCTCATCATGGCGCACGAGCTCCTGCGCTACCGCCCAGTCGACGACCTCTACGAGGACTTGCTCGACCACATCGCCGAGCTTGTCAGCACTTCAGGGGGCTCCCCTGCGCCGTCCCTCTCACTGCCAAGCCCTCCGCCAGCTACGAGCGACGTAGCTCACGGAGCACCTTGAAAGTGCAACTATCCCTAGGTGGCTTTGGTAATTCATAACAACATATAGCTCATTGAGCTAATACTATTGCAAGATGAACATTTGAGGAAAGCTCAATGAATGGCATGGCATGGATGATGAAAGTGGATCCCTCAAAATATTAAGGACAAAGGATTGGCTCAAGCTCAAAAGCTCAAGACTCTACATTTTACATTTTAGTGATCCAAGATCACATTGAGTCTATAGGAAAAGCCAATACTATCAGGGAGGGATGAGGTGTTGCTTAATGGGCCTCTTGCTTCATGTGCTTAGTGATATGCTCCAAAACCCTCCACTACTTTCTCACATCCACATATGACCTAAACCCAAAGTCAAACTCAGCCCTACCGATTCTTTCTATCTGGTGCCACCGAGTTCAAATGTTATAGCCACTGCCACAAACCCTAGGCAAATCGGTCTCACCGATAGGGATCTCGGTCTCACCAAGATGTGATTGTAATCTCTCTGTTTCCCTTCAGAACGCTTTGGTCTAACCGAAGTGAGCGATCGGTCCCACCGAGATTGCAATGTAAACTCTCTGTTTCCTTTTCGTAACTTTTTGGTCTCACCGAAAGAGCGAATCGGTCCCACCGAGTTTACCTAACCAACTCTCTGGTTAGCTAATTACCAAAATCAGTCTCACCGAGTTTGTGTAATCAGTCTCACCGAGATTACGTTATGCCCTAACCCTAACCATATCGGTCCTACCGAGATGCATGTCGACCCCATCAAAACCCTAACGGTCACTAGGTTTACTAAATCGGTTCGACCGAGTTTGTTGATTCGGTCCCACCGAGTTTGGTAAATTGTGTGTAACGGTTATATTTTGTGTGGAGGCTATATATACCCCTCCACCTCCTCTTCATTCGTGGAGAGAGCCATCAGAACAAACCTACACTTCCAACTTACCAGTTCTGAGAGAGAACCACCTACTCATGTGTTGATGCCAAGATATTCCATTCCATCCACATGAATATTGATCTCTAGCCTTCCCCAAGTTGCTTTCCACTCAAATCTTCTTTCCACCAAATCCAAATCCTGTGAGAGAGAGTTGAGTGTTGGGGAGACTATCATTTGAAGCACAAGAGCAAGGAGTTCATCATCAACACACCATTTGTTACTTCTTGGAGAGTGGTGTCTCCTAGATTGGCTAGGTGTCACTTGGGAGCCTCCGACAAGATTGTGGAGTTGAACCAAGGAGTTTGTAAGGGCAAGGAGATCGCCTACTTCGTGAAGATCTACCGCTAGTGAGGCAAATCCTTCCTGGGCGACGGCCATGGTGGGATAGACAAGGTTGCTTCTTCGTGGACCCTTCATGGGCGGAGCCCTCCGTGGACTCACAAGAACGTTACCCTCACGTGGGTTGAAGTCTCCATCAACGTGGATGTACGATAGCACCCCTATCGGAACCACGACAAAAACATCCGTGTTCCAATTGCGTTTGAATCCTCCAAACCCTTCCCTTTACATTCTTGCAAGTTGCATGCTTTAATTTCCGCTGCCAATATACTCTTTGCATGCTTGCTTGAATTGTGTGAAGATTGCTTGACTTGCTCAAAGATAGCTAAAATCTGCCAAAGTCTAAAATTGGGAAAAGGTTAGGTTTTTATTGGTCAAGTAGTCTAATCATCCCCCCCCTCTAGACATACTTCAAGGTCCTACAAGTGGTATCAGAGCTTTGGTCTCCATTTGCTTTGATTTCCATAGCTTTTGGTGGTCATAGCCTTAGTTTCACAACCTAGGAGAGTATGGCGTCCAGTGAGGGAAATTATCACCGTAGAGGTCCTTACTTTGATGGCACTAATTTTGCTAGTTGGAAGCATAAGATGAAAATTCATATTCTCGGATATAACCCCGCCGTTTGGGCTATTGTGTGTATTGGTTTGCAAGGTGAATTCTTTGATGGGAGAGAACCGAACCGTGAAGCTAGCGCGGAAGAGTTGAAGATGCTGCAATACAACGCTCAAGCTTGTAATATCCTCTTCAATGGCTTGTGCCCCGAAGAGTTCAACAAAATCAGACATCTTGAGAATGCAAAGGAAATTTGGGATACTTTGATTGATATGCACGAAGGTACCGACTCCGTCAAGGAATCCAAGTTGGATGTGCTCCAAAGTCAGCTTGACAAGTTCAAAATGATGGATGGTGAAGGTGTCGCTGAAATGTACTATAGGCTTGCTCTTATCACAAATGAGATTGCCGGCTTAGGAAGTGAAGAGATGACCGACAGATTCATCATCAAGAAGATCCTAAGAGCATTGGATGGAAAATATGATAATGTGTGCACATTGATCCAAATGATGCCAAATTACAAAGATCTCAAGCCAACGGAAGTCATTGGAAGAATTGTTGCTCATGAGATGTCACTCAATGATAAGGAGGAACTTCACAACAAGTCAAGTGGTGCTTACAAAGCCTCATGTGAAGCCCCCACATCATCAAGTGAGAAACAAACCTTCAATGAAGAATTGAGCTTAATGGTGAAGAACTTCAACAAATTCTACAAGAGTAGAAGCAAAGAAAGAAGCTCTAAGTCAAGGTCCTATAATGACAAAAGATCTTCTAGTCGAGAGCGCAATTGCTACAATTGTGGGAGACCCAGACACTATTCCAATGAGTGTACGGCACCCTACAAAAGAAGAGAAGATTCTCCCAAGAGAAGAAGTAGAAGAGAAGAATCACCACCAAGAGAGAGAAGGAGTAGAGATGATCATTATGAACGAAGACCCTCACGGAGAAGCAAGGATTCGGAAAGGAAGGACAAGTCATCAAAGAGCTACACAAAATGAAGACATCAAGCTCATGTTGGTGAATGGGTATCCGGCTCCGACTCCGACCATCACTCCGAGAGAAGCTATCACTCTGACTTCGAATACACTCAAGATGAAGGTGTTTCCGGTCTAGCACTTGTGTCAACCAACTCCTACGACATATTTGAATCACCAAATGAAGGAATTGGTAGATGCTTCATGGCCAAAGGTCCTAAGGTAAGACACCCCGAGTATGTTGATTTTAATAGTGATGAAGATGACTTGCTAGGTGATGATGATTTACTTATTGACAACTCTAGTGATGAATACTATGATGAAACATCAATTAATCATGCTAATCAAGGTGAAACGAATGACAATGATAAGGAGAAGATTGAGCGTCTAACTAAAGAACTAAACACTCTTAAGTTAGCTCATGAAACTATCTTCGAAGATCATCGAGAACTTTTAAGGGCTCATGAGAAGTTACGCTTTGAAAAGCTCAATCTTGAGCAAGAGCATGAGTTCTTAAAGGCAATCAATGATGATCTCCGTAAGAAAAGTTCTTCTTACATTGCCAAGCGTTTACTCTTATCTACTTACATGCCTCAAGTCAAGTCTAGTAACAAGAACAAGAAAGATTCTTCCTCTAGTAGTAACTATAATAATGCTAAATCCAATATTGTTGCTTCTAGTAGTTCTCTTGATCCCACTATTGAACCTATTAGCCAAGTTACACTTGAGCAAGAAAACAGCTTATTGAAGGGAATTATAGAGAAAGTTGTATACAAGAGCCTTGCCGGGAGTAAGCAATTCGAGGAAATTGTACGCAAGCAAGGAAGGCACCGGAAGAATCAAGGTGTTGGTTTTGAACGAAAGTTCAATGCCAATAGAGTTGAGTGGGAAGAAGATCAATACCCCAAGACGAAGTTTGTTCCTCAACAAGAGAAGTATGATCCTACTTCCTTCAAGGGAACACAAGCACAAGATGATCTTCCACCACAAGACCACAAGAACAAAGGCAAGGACAAGCTTCAAGAGAAGATTGATGCATTTGAAGAAGCACCTAAGGCCTTGGTCAAGTGGGTTCCCAAGACTACGTCAAGTTCTACTTCATCAAGTACAACTACTACACCAAGGATTCCCATCAAGATGATGTGGATCCCGAAGAAGAAGAACTAGAGAGTTCTTGAGGGTGACTCCGCCAACATTTTTCACTCATATCATTATGGCAAGGACAAGTGCAATCAACTTCCTTTTCTTGCACTAGTTCAAGGAGTCACAAACCCTCATGTTGGTAAGGCAAGGCACAAGGTAACCTAATGTTTTCATGGACATCATTTTGTGTGTACTTCACTCTATGTCTATGGATATTCTTGTTTGTTCCTTGTGGGACTAACCCATGTAGGTATTGAAAGTGCAACTCACTCCAAAGGATTGCTCCAAACGATCTACATCAACTTTGAGCATCCACATCTTCAACACCTACATGAAGTCATCATCGACAAAACCCAAGGTTAGTTTATCCCTCTAAGGGGGGATCTCACATCTAGGGGGAGCTTAACTCTAAGAATTGAGTCAAAGCAACTCTAATGATGTGAACACATAAATGCTTTATGTAAAAGTGGTAACCCCACTTGAGCTTAAACGATGAGTATGACCTATGATCAAATGTTCTCATTTGACTCCTAAGTCAATATACTCATATATAGATGACCTAGTCATCGCCAATTGTTTGATAGATGCTAGAATTGGTTGTGCATGCTTTTTCACATATTTCATTTGCCATTTTATTGTGTGAGCATGTTGGTTGCATATTTTACTCATTCAAGGACATCCACTTGTTGTTATGATTGATTGGCTTCTTTTTCTTTGGCCAAGTGGATGGACAAGAATGCCTAAGAACCTTCTCTAGCTATCTATGCTTTTCTCGTCTCAAACTCTATTCATGCTACATCACAAAATTTGATCAAGTCAGATTCGAACCACTCTGTGTGAGGAGCACTCGGAGTCCCCGATTCGTCATAGACCTAAACTTCCAAAACTTCTTTGTGCTTTTCGGTCTGACCGATTCCTCCATTTCGGTCATACCGAGATTACTGAGTCGATCTGGGTTTTCATCTCAGTGCAACCGATTTGTACTTTTCGGTCACACCCTGTTGCTGTAACTGTTAACAGTTATGCATCTCGGTGCCACCGAGTTGTACCACTCATCCACACCGCGTGGTCGGGCTATATATTCACACGGCAAATTTTGGAAAACTTTCTCCAAACTCCTCGCTCACAAGATAGCTCGCTCCGCCAACTAGGTCTCACGGATCGTCGACTTCGCCGCCAGCCGCCCCGTCGCTGGTCTCCGCCGTCAACGGAATTCTCCTCCGCCGTTGCCGCCAGAAGCGAGTTCCCGCCGAACTAGGGTATGAACTCGATTACAGTGCTTTCCTCGTCTGATTCTTAGCACATTGTGTTCGTTATGCATCTTGCCACGATTGAAACACTCCTATCTAGTCAAATCAATCCTTAGAATAGTTGTGATTTGAAAATTTAGGGTTAGGTTTCCGCCGAAACCATCTCGGACCCACCGAGTTGAAAAACTCGGTCCCACCGATTTGGCTAACGCCATTGCACTAGTAAGTCTCGGTCTGACCGAGAATTGCTAATCGGTGTGACCGATTTTAGAACTTTGTGAAACCCTAGCAGTCTCGGTGCCACCGAAATGTGACTCGGTCTGACCGAGTTCACTAGTTTAGGTTCCAAAACTGCTTCGGTATCACCGAGTTTGAAAATCGGTAAATCCGAAATGCTTTCTGTGGGAAACTAAAACTAAGTTTTTTGAATCATTCTTTTGCAAAAATCTCTGCATTTTGTGATGCTCATCCACTCTACCTCATCTATAACTATTCACTGTGGTCAGCAGTCAAGACAAGAAAGATGTCGCACCAAAGTGACAGCCAGAACAAATCAGAAGAGCAGATCCAATTGAGTGAGGGCACTAGTCCCTCAAGCAGCTCAGATGAGGGGAGCAGAAGCACTCCCAGCAATTTGCCCAAGGCTGCCACAAGGACAAGGAAGAAGAAGACCTCAGAGTCGGAGGATGAGGATTATGTGGCAGTTGAGGATGAGGCAAGCTCAAAGAAGAAAGTGCTTAAGAAGGAGTTCATCTTAACAGCAGTTAAGCCTGGATTGAAGATCAAAAGGCCGACAGGTAGACAACCAATGTCCAAAGCCAGAGTCTCTACTCAAGCTACTTTGGAATCCCAACCCAAAGAGCATGCTGCTGATGAAGGAAAGAAAAGGAAGGAAAGGGTCAAGAAGACCATGGCCAGAGTGATTGGAAAGCCTTCCATGATGGAAGAGGAAGAAGAAGAAGAGGTTGCAGAACCAGCACCCAAGGCACAAAAGCTGATGGGTGATGCTACCAAATCAGGGGTTGCAACTTCAAAGCCCAAAGTTGCCCCCAAGCCCAAGAGTGCACCCAAGAGGAATACCAGGAGCATACCAGCAACTGAAAAGAACAAGGCCCCAATGCCTGAGGTTGATGCTGAGGAAGATGAAGAAGGGCAGGTCCTAAGGAAGCTCAAACCCAAGATTCTAGACCACAATGATGCTCATCATGTGGCTGAGAACATGAAGATCAGGAGAGATCATGGGTTGATGCTATGGAGAGAGGCAGATCCATATGCCACCAGGAGAAGGACTGTTGTAGATTACAGGTTCCACACCAAGGAGCAGTAGGACTTCTATGAGACTATTTTGTTGGATAAGAAGCCCATAGTTTGTGATATAAGGTGGGTCGACTGGACCTACATTCAGGAGAAGGCAGAACACTACCCTGGAGTATATGACAGCTTCAGTGCGTGTGGAGTTGCAGATTTTGCTGGGCAGAAGCTAACAAACTGGAACGATGAGCTCATTATGCAATTCTACTCCACAGCACATTTCTATCCAGATGGCAGGGTAGTTTGGATGTCAGAAGGAACCAGATACCTGTCTACCATAGAGGAATGGGCAAGTCTGATCAATGCCCCAAAGGAAAGTGAAGATGACTTGGACATTTATGCCAAGAAGAAAATGGATCACAACTCAATGTCACAGATGTACAAGGAGATCCCAGATGATGCACTTGAGACCTTCAAGTTTGGATCAGTTCATTTTCTGTTGTCAGGGCTGCCTACGATCAACTGGATCTTAAGGCACACTCTGTTGCCCAAATCAGGTGACCATAACATGATCATAGGGCATGCAATCAATTTGCTTCACATTTTTGATGTGCCTCAGAAATTCAAGGTCATGAGCCTCATAGTTGAAACAATTAAGAGGACAGCAGCAGACTGTAAGAGGAGCGTGGATATGCCCCACGATTCAGGAGTTGATAAACTCAAAGATGGGCACAGGGAAGTATCTGTTGGATAAGGAACACATGGTTCTCTATCCTGAATTTGAGGACAATCAAGTTGTCATGACCGAGAATGAACCATCATCAGTGCAAGCTCAAGAGAGGAAGGAGAAGGCAAGGAAAGAGAAGGCTGCCAAGATGCCCACTCTAGCAGAGGCATCTGAGTACTTTCTGAATAACAAGCAGGAGCAACTTGGTTACTTGATAGCATCAACTCTGCGGATTGAGAAGGGGTTGGCCACCCTAACTCAAAACCAGGAGAGCCTGGAGAGAATCATGGAACAAAAATTCTATGATCTTGATGTCAAAGTGACTCAGATTCAGTCAGCTGTGGAGCAGCTACAAGATGATATGCATGAGAGGAAGGGCAAGACAACAACTGATGCATTTGCCAGAGTGCCTAGAGCTCAGAGGTCAGCTTCAGTGCCAGCAACAGACACCAGAGCCACTTCTTCAGCTCCAGCTACAGCTCCAGCTCAACCAGCTCCAGCATCAACTCCTTCAGCTCCTTCCACGTCTACTGATGCCTTCATCCTTGGAGTCCTATCTACACCACCACCAGAAGACCAAGCCTGAGAGTCGACATAGTGCTATGCATTTTCTAGGAACTTTTTAGTAACTTGTTGCCAAAGGGGGAGAAAAATGTATAGATCATAGTCTTCGAGAGAGAGAGAGAGAGATTTGCTTTTGTTCTCTCTTCTCTTCTTGGTTGAACTTTATTTGCTTTTGATTGCTTGAGATACTATGCTTTTACCTGTGAGACATTGATGATCATGTGTTTGATCATAAGCTACACTTATGCTTGTTATGATATTATCTTATTTATCCTTATATGATCATTCACTGTGCTTGGTGATGAGTGCATGTATTCAATCTTTATTATTTTGAGCGCTCCACCAAGATGTATGTGACATGGAAGAGTAACCCATGAGCCTAATTCCTTGTGCATTTGCAGTCCAAAGCAAATCTTAAAATATGCACAAATTTAGGGGGAGCTCTTGCTTATCACATACTTCTCAAAGTGACGATGTTTTTTAATTTTATTATCATTTGTCGAAGCTTTGATCTATATGTTGTCATCAATTACCAAAAAGGGGGAGATTGAAAGTGCAACTATCCCTAGGTGGTTTTGGTAATTCATAACAACATATAGCTCATTGAGCTAATACTATTCCAAGATGAACATTTCAGGAAAGCTCAATGAATGGCATGGCATGGATGATGAAAGTGGATCCCTCAAAATATTAAGGACAAAGGATTGGCTCCAGCTCAAAAGCTCAAGACTCTACATTTTACATTTTAGTGATCCAAGAGCACATTGAGTCTATAGGAAAAGCCAATACTATCAAGGAGGGATGAGGTATTTCTTAATGAGCCTCTTGCTTCATGTGCTTAGTGATATGCTCCAAAACCCTCCACTACTTTCTCACATCCACATATGACCTAAACCCAAAGTCAAACTCAGCCCTACCGATTCTTTCTATCCGGCGCCACCGAGTTCAAATGTCATAGCCACTGCCACAAACCGATAGGGATCTCGGTCTCACTGAGATGGGATTGTAATCTCTCTGTTTCCCTTCGTAATGTTTCGGTCTAACCGAAGTGAGCGATCGGTCCCACCGAGATTGCAATGTAAACTCTCTGTTTCCTTTTCGTAACTTTTCGGTCTCACCGAAAGAGCGAATCGGTCCCATCGAGTTTACCTGACCAACTCTCTGGTTAGCTAATTACCAAAATCGGTCTCACCGAGTTTGTGTAATCGGTCTCACCGAGATTACATTATGCCCTAACCCTAACCATATCGGTCCTACCGAGATGCATGTCGATCCCCACCAAAACCCTAACGGTCACTAGGTTTACTAAATCGGTTCGACTGAGTTTGTTGATTCGGTCCCACCGAGTTTGGTAAATTGTGTGTAACGGTTAGATTTTGTGTGGAGGCTATATATACCCCTCCACCTCCTCTTCATTCGTGGAGAGAGCCATCAGAACAAACCTACACTTCCAACTTACCAGTTCTGAGAGAGAACCACCTACTCATGTGTTGAGGCCAAGATATTCCATTCCATCCACATGAATCTTGATCTCTAGCCTTCCCCAAGTTGCTTTCCACTAAAATCTTCTTTCCACCAAATCCAAATCCTGTGAGAGAGAGTTGAGTGTTGGGGAGACTATCATTTGAAGCACAAGAGCAAGGAGTTCATCATCAACACACCATTTGTTACTTCTTGGAGAGTGGTGTCTCCTAGATTGGCTAGGTGTCACTTGGGAGCCTCCGACAAGATTGTGGAGTTGAACCAAGGAGTTTGTAAGGGCAAGGAGATCGCCTACTTCGTGAAGATCTACCGCTAGTGAGGCAAATCCTTCCTGGGCGACGGCCATGGTGGGATAGACAAGGTTGCTTCTTTGTGGACCCTTCGTGGGTGGAGCCCTCCGTGGACTCGCGCAACCGTTACCCTATGTGGGTTGAAGTCTCCATCAACGTGGATGTACGATAGCACCACCTATCAGAACCACGACGAAAACATCCGTGTCTCCAATTGCGTTTGAATCCTCCAAACCCTTCCCTTTACATTCTTGCAGGTTGCATGCTTTAATTTCCGCTGCCAATATACTCTTTGCATGCTTGCTTGAATGGTGTGAAGATTGCTTGACTTGCTCAAAGATAGCTAAAATCTGCCAAAGTCTAAAATTGGGAAAAGGTTAGGTTTTTATTGGTCAAGTAGTCTAATCACCCCCCCCCCTCTAGACATACTTCAAGGTCCTACACACCTCCACCACTTCTGCACCAAGACGGCGCCCTGGCGCCAAGGCGCGCGGCTCCACGACGCGACCCACTGCGTTCGGCGCCCGCGCGTGAAGAAAGAAGCTGTGAAGAAGTCCCTCGACCGCAAGAGAACGCTCCGCCACTCCCCGCACTGCCACGTCCGGGTCGCTTGCTGCGGAAGGGCCTCGCGCCACTTGCCGTGGCGGTGCGGGGGCGCCAAGACCAATATCCACCTCCAAGACGGGCCCCGGTGACCACGGTCGGCTGCCGCACCTTCACCCCCGAGCTGTGTAGCGTCACCTGGCCGGGCAAGTTCAAGCCGGATCTGCCTCCTCGCTACGAAGGCACCCCCGACCCCGCAGAGTTCCTACAGCTCTACGAGCTGAGCATCGAGGCGGCCAACGGCGATGAGAAAGTCATGGCGAACTGGTTCCCCATGGCTCTCAAAGATGGTGCCCGCTCCTGGCTCCTGAACCTTCCTCCAAGCTCGATCTCCTCCTGGGACGAGATGCGCGACCGCTTCGTCGCCAACTTCCAGGGTAGTCACGACCGCCCTCCGGCCGCGGGTGACCTACGCCACGTCAAGCAACAACCAGGAGAGACCCTCCAGAAGTACATCCAGCGCTTCAACAACGTTCGCCTCAAGATCCCCAAGGTGACAGATGAGGCCATCATCTCCGCGTTCTCTGATGGCGTCCGCGATGTCAAGATGAAGGAGGAGCTCGCCATCCATGAGGAGTTGTGCACGTCTCTGGAGCTGTTCAACCTGGCGACCAAGTGCGCAAGAGCTGAGGAGGGGCGCCTCTCCCTCCTCGAGCTCCCAGCTGCGGACCCGGAGGAGAAGAAAGCCAAGGCCAAGGACGTGAAGCGCAAGGGAGCAGTCGTGTTCGCGGCGGAGCCGGACACCAAGCGGGAGACCAGCCAGAGTCATCCAAGCGCAGGCGATCGTTATGCACCTTCCATAACCTGCATAGCCACAACACCAGCGACTGTCAAGAGCTCAGAGCCATTCGAGAGGGACGCTTCGGTCGACGCCCCGAGCGCAATGACAGGGGCTACGGCTGAGGAGGAGGACGTGGTGGCGGACGCTGGGACGCCCGCAGCCCGCGCCAGGAGTGGCGCGACCGGCCTCGTGAGGACCGCTGGCAGGATCAGCCTCGTGAGGATCGTCCTCAGGGTAATGCCGGTCTTCCTCCACTACCGCCACCACCAAGAAGGAATGACGACCACCATCAAGACGAGGGGGCTGGGGGCTTCCAGGAGCCGCGTGCTATCGCCTGCATCTTGGGCGGAGCTCAGGCCCCAGCCTTGCAGCGTATCTTCAAATAGTTTGCTCGTGAAGTGAATGCAGTCCTCCACAAGCTCGAGGCCATGCGCCCGCTCAGATGGTCCAAGTGCGCCATCACATTCAGTCGGCAGATCAGCTCAAGTGTGCGGCCACTGCTGGCGTTCTCTCCATGCTCTGTTCACTAGTCATCAGCAATGTACAAGTCACCAAGACCCTCATTGACGGCGGCGCGGGGCTCAATGTCCTGTCCGTCGACACGTTCGACAACCTCCAAGTGTCGTATGATCAGCTTCAGCCTACCAAGCCTTTCTCAGGAGTGACCGACGGTTCCACTACACCGATAGGGCATGTCCGCCTCCCTGTCACCTTCGGAGAACGCAACAACTACCGCACCAAGCTCATCGATTTCGATGTCGCACACATCCGTCTGCCGTACAATGCCACCATCAGGTATCCAGCCCTGGCCAAGTTCATGGCTGACCCACCATGACTACAATGTCCTCAAGATGCCAGGAAGCGGCGGAATCATCACAGTCCCGTGTGAAGAAATAGACGCGGTGTGCTCCCTTGAGCGTGCCTTCCAAGCTGCAGCAATCGACGACCCCGACAACAAGGGAGAGTGCCCTCCCGAGGCCACCCCAAGAAGAAGAAGCAGCCACGCCGTGCAGGACCTCAGGACGGTGGCGTCGCGAGCGGTACCTCATCAGGATCAGCGCCCGAACCTGCGGCGCCTCCCTCCATCGCATAGGAAAGCGTGCCCGATGCCCTTCTCGGGCGGGGCTCGGGGGCTCTCTTCTGGAGGGTCTCAGACCTTGCCAAAGTCACGAGGGAGGCGCTCGGGCACCACTTGGAGGCGTGCTTCACGGCACGTCTCCCTCAGGAGAACACAGGGTGAGGAGGGCCCACCGCTCAGGAGTTCATCACCAGGACCACTCAGGAACTACAAAATGCAAGGGCCATGCGTGGCGACCGCCGCTCACTAGGCGCAGCTCCCCATCCAGGCGAGGATGTCGGGCTGTGCATCTGCATCGACGTCCCAGGGCTCAACAGGGCCGCGTCTCAGGAACCCTTCTGGCCTTCGCACGTGGGACGCTGCGAGGGGCCATCGCACAACTACGTTCGCATGCCTTTTGGCCTGCCGAGCGTGGCGTCTGCCTACCAGCGCGACTTGCGGCGCACCCTGGCAACTCAGGAGGCCAGATACCACACCGTCCTGACGCAGATGGAGACGGTCCTCAGGGAACCGCCTGGATCCCCAGAGCCTCCCGAGGCTCAGGGCCCCGGTGGCTCGTGAGGAGCGACTGTCGGTGTCAAAACCGGCGGATCTCGGGTAGGTGCGTCTAAGGCGGATGGTAACAGGGGGCGGGGGACACGATGTTTACCCAGGTTCAGGCCCTCTCGATGGAGGTAATACCCTACTTCCTGCTTGATTGATCTTGATGATATGAGTATTACAAGAGTTGATCTACCACGAGATCGTAGAGGCTAAACCCTAGAAGCTAGCCTATTGTATGATTGTTGTTGTCCTACGGACTAAACCCTCTGGTTTATATAGACACCGGAGGGGGCTAGTGTAACACCCCGGATGTAACTTTCCATATTTGTAACTCCAACTCTTGCCATTTTCGGCATCGTGATATGATATTCCCTTCAAGGTTGGGTTTTCTTCATTTTTGCATTTTGTCCATGTCATGCATTTCATATCATGTCATCATGTGCATCTCATTTGCATGAGTGTTCGTCTCATGATTCCGAGCATTTTTCCCGTTGTCCGTTTTGCAATCCGGCACTCCTATGTCCTCCGGCGTCCCCTTTTACGTTTTTCCGTGAGCGGGTACTAAACTTTCTCGGAATGGACCGAGGTTTGTCAAGTGGCCTCGGTATACCACCGGTAGACCACCGGTCAAGTTTCGGGTCATTTGGAGCTCGTTTGGTACTCCAACGGTTAACCGCACTCTCGCAAAGGCCTCTTTTAAGTTGCAGCCCAACACCCTCCAAAATAGTCCAATAACCCATCTAAGTCACTTCCATGCTCTCCGTCGCTCGATCACGACCGTGGGGTAAAACTACACCTCATTTGGACTCTCCTAGCTCCCTCTATGCCTATTTAAGCACCCCCGATTCAAAATCGCGGACAACCCTAGCCTTCCCCTACCTCGCACCGGACAAAGATATCAGGCCGGGCGGACGTGTCCGTCCCCGCCGCCCGCCAGCAAGGCGTGCCACGTGGCGCGCCGGTCCCCATCTCGGCGCCGCCAGTTCACCCATGGGCCCAGCACGGCCGACCCAGCCTCCCAGCGCCCGGCCGCCGGCCCTCGCCGTCGTCTCCCCCCCGCGCCATGCCGCCGCCTGGCGCCGCCGCCCTCCGCCCGGCCACTGCCCTGCCCAGCCGATGAGGCCGCCACCCGGCCTCGCCTCCCTCTTCCTCGAGCCCCCCACTCCGGCGCTGAAGCGGCAGCGGGCCGCGCCGCCGCCTCGCCCGATCCGATCGGGCCGGATCTCGATCTACTCCGAGGGTTGACTTTCTCAGCCCCCAAATTTCATCCAAGTTTTAATTTCCGTGATGATTTGTGGCATTTTCAATGCATCATAACTTTGCACCTGTAGATCCGTTTCGTGCGTGTAATATGTCAAAATGTTCGTCCCGAAGAGTAGATCATTTCATCTCATTGCATCATTTTCATTTGAGCTCATCTTGATGCCCTAAATGCTGTTGGAAGAAGGCTATGTGATGTTAGTTTCTGTTTCTTAACAGAACTTGCACTTTTGTTATTTTTGCTATGATTGATGTGTGCACCCTATGAATTTGAGTCCTACATGTGTTTTGTAATATGCCATGCCATATTTCCAGGGGTGTATGCCATGTATTTTTGTGATCTATGTGGTGACTAGCACAAGCATGCAAAGTAGGCTTCTGATGTTGCTGATTTCAGCCCTGCTTTTCTTGATATTTTGATGCCATGTTAACTTGATGCTACCGAGAGATCCATGCATATTTTGAGATACTTCAGTAAGGATGTTTTGAACATATGGTTATGCTCTATCCATCCATGCCTTTGTTTGCAATTATGGAGTGCCATAGCTTGAGTCAATCGAGCTCTACTTTTGCTATAAAATGCTTCCTGGCAGATTGTTTACATGTTATTCAATTTTGCCAAGGTTGTTGTGGTTGATCCGTGTATGCTATGATGTTGTTCTTGCCATGTATGTCTTCTATGCCATGTCTTCTTGATGTATGTATGCTTAGTTTATCGTGAAAGGATCTGTAGTGAGTGCTTTGAGCTCTTAAACATGCCTACTTGTTATCTGTTTTTGACATGCCATGTTGCTGAATCTGTTAACGAAACTTGTGATATTGACATGGGTGTTATTATATTTTCTGATCCTTTTTGGCTTATGGTCAGTAAGGGACTTTTGTTCTATGCTTTGAGTAGATTCATGCCATGCCTTGTTTTGCTATTATAAGTTCCTGTAGCATGTTGTTTGCTTGCTCTGAACATTGCTACCTGATGCTGTTTTTGCCATGTCCAGCCTGATATTTTTTGCACTTTTGCCATGCTTGTTTGAACCTGTTATGTTGTGATTTAGCCGTAGCTCAGTGTTCATCTTTTGTCAAGAATCTTGAGTAGATCACTGCCATATACTTTGTTGGTACGTTTGGGTGCAGTAGCTTAATTTCTTGTTGCTTGCTAAGTGGCATCATGCTGTTAATGACAGATTTGTGCCATTCTTGTTTTGCTTGTCATTTACAAATCGTGCATCCGATTCCGGTGATCTTTATATCGATTTCAACCGAAATCATCTCATCTTTCCAGCGGCATACTTGGTTTGCCAAGTTGATGCCTGTTTCATCATTTTCCTTCCGGAGCGCGCATACGCATTGCATATCACATCTCGCATATCATGCCATGTTTTGCATCATGTTGCTTGTGCATTGCACCGTGATTTATTGTGGTTCCTTTGTTTGTGTTCTTGCTTTGGGTAGAGCCGAGAGACGAGTACGTGAACGAGGAACCTGTTGAGAACGCTTACGAGGATCAAGCTTTCGACAACTCGAGAACTTTGCGAGCAAGATGACCATACCCTCAAATCACTTCTATCTTTGCTATGCTAGTTGCTCGCTCTTTTGCTATGCCTATGATATGATGCCTATCACTTGCTTATCATGCCACCCATATTTCCATGTCAGCCCCTAACCATCCCTTCCTAGCAAACCGTTGATTGGCTATGTTACCGCTTTGCTCAGCCCCTCTTATAGCGTTGCTAGTTGCGGTGAAGATGAAGTTTGTTCCTTGTTGAACATGGAGATGTTGTTCCTTATTGGAACATGTTTACTTGTTGGGGATATCACAATATATATCTGCTATAATTAATGCATCTATATACTTGGTAAAGGGTGGAAGGCTCGGCCTTATGCCCGTGTTTTGTTCCACTCTTGCCACCCTAGTTTCCGTCATACCGGTGTTATGTTCCTTGATTTCGCGTTCCTTACACGGTTGGGTGATTTATGGGACCCCTTGACAGTTCGCTTTGAATAAGACTCCTCCGCCAAGGCCCAACTTTGGTTTTACCATTTGCCACCTAAGCCTTTTCCCCGGGTTTTCGTGAGCCCGAGGGTCATCTTTGTTTTAACCCCCCGGACCGGTGCTCCTTGAGTCTTGGCCCGAACTAGAGCCCTCAGGCGCCCCTCAAGGAAACTTGAGGTCTGGTTTTAGTTGTATGGACTGCTCATCCGGATGTGCCACGAGAACGAGATATGTGCAGCTCCTATCGGGATTTGTCGGCACAATCGGGCGGCTTTGCTGGTCTTGTTTTATTCTTTGTCGAAATGTCTTGTAGTCCGGGATTCGAGATTGATCGGGTCTTCCGGTAGAAGGAATATCCTTCGTTGACCGTGAGAGCTTATAATGGGCTAAGTTGGGACACCCCGCAGGTATTATCTTTCAAAGCCGTGCCTGCGGTTATGAGGCAGATGGGAATTTGTTAATGTCGGTTGTAGAAAACCCAAGTTGACCTCAATTAAAATACACATCAATCGCGTGTGTAACCGTGATGGTCTCTTCTCGCGGAGTCCGGGAAGTGAACACGGTGTTGGAGTTATGTTTGACGTAAGTAGTTCAGATCACTTCTTGATCGCTACTAGCTTCACGTCCGTGCTTTGCTTCTCTCCTCGCTCTCTTTTGCGAATGTAGCCACCATATATGCTAGTCGCTGCTGCAGCTCCACCTCACAACTCTGTCCTTCCTATAAGCTTGAATAGTCTTGATCTCGCGGGTGTGAGATTGCTGAGTCCCGTGACTCTGATTCTACCAAAACAGTTGCAGGTGCCGGCGATGCGGTCAGGTGGCGAACCGAGCTCAAGTGGGAGTTCGATGAGGAACGTGGTCGTTACTATGTGTCTTTTCCCGATGATCGTAGTGGAGCCAGTTGGGACGATCGGGATCCGTGTAGCATTTGGGGTATCTTCTTTTATTTTGGTTCCGTAGTCGGACCTTGAGTGTAATCTGAATGATGGATGTTTATTTATGTCTTGTGTGAAGTGGCGATGTAAGCCAACTATGTATCTCTTTCCCTTATGTATTACATGAGTTGTGTGAAGATTACCTCACTTGCGACATTGCTTTCAATGCGGTTATGCCTCTAAGTCGTGCTTCGACATCGTGGGAGATATAGCCGCATCGAGGGCGCATATGACTAGGGTTACACAGAGTCGGTTACAAGGAGGAGATCTACATTTCCGTATTGCAAGCTTGCCTTCCATGCCAAGGAGAGTCCCATCCGGACACGGACGAAGTCTTCAATCTTGTGTCTTCAGATTCCAACAGTCCGCCAAAGGATATAGTCCGGCTGTCCGGGGACCCTAATCCAGGACTCCTCAAGAGCCCCTCGAACCAGGATTCAATGACGATGAGTCCGGCGCGCAGATTGTCTTCGGCATTGCAAGGCGGGTTCCTCCTCCGAATATTCCATAGAAGATTTTGAACACAAGGATAGTGTTCGGCTCTGCAAAACAAATTCCACACACCACCGTAGAGAGAATAGTATTTCCACAAATCTAATCTGCCGACAGCTTT
This sequence comes from Aegilops longissima, assembly GCA_021605205.1. Taxonomy (NCBI): domain Eukaryota; kingdom Viridiplantae; phylum Streptophyta; class Magnoliopsida; order Poales; family Poaceae; genus Aegilops; species Aegilops longissima. Next base: position 306,921,746 of record CM038676.1, on the reverse strand, counting down.
TCATAACGTGACGTTCTGCCGTGGTCTGGTCATGACGAACCGTTTTTCCGAGCCTGCCACTGCACGTGTCGCGAGGCGGTTTTATTGGCACGTCCTATCGAAGCAGAGATCGTGTCCCTCTTTTCACGGGTTTCTCATCAATATGGGTGTGGGTAACCCAACCGCGCCATTAATTACGGCGCTTGGGGGATAAGCGGTTTTACCAGGCAAGTGGGGAGGCGCAGAATACCTGCTGCCGTTATAAGGGGATAAGAACGCCCATTCGCACCCTCGCTTTCTTCTTCCCGATCCATTCCCCTCCGCCTGAGCTCCAGCACCCAAGCGTTCATCTTCTCTGCCCACAAGGCCCTCCGAAAATGTCCGGATCCGGAGCAGGAGGCAAATGGATGGCCTCTACCATCCGGGAGAAGGATATCAAAAAGCTTCGGGAGGCCAGGTATCTGGCCAAGAAAATCAGCCACCGTCAACCGACGACGGGACAGATCATCCCTACTCCGGAACCCCACGAGAGGGTTGTATTCCTCCCTCACTTTGTCCGCGGGCTAGGGTTTCCCCTCCACCCGTTCGTTCGCGGCATCATGTATTATTACGGGATCAATCTTCACGATCTGTCCCCTAATTCCTTCCTCAACATCTCGATGTTCATTGTCGTGTGCGAGGCTTTTCTCCGCATCTCGCCACATTTTGGCTTATGCCTGAAGATTTTTAATGTGAAGCCCAAGGTAGTGGGTGGCGAGCATGCCGAGTGCGGGGGCTCTATGGTGAGCAAGATGCCCAACTTTACATGGCCGACAGGCACCTTCAACGATTCCGTCAAGGAGTGGCAACAACAGTGGTTTTACATCACCGAGCCACGCGCACGGAATGGGCCGCTACTCCCGAGTTTCGGTCCGGTGCCCCCCTGCGGCTTACATCCTAGGTCAAGAAGGGCCTGAACTGGTCCTCGTCCAACAATTGTCGGTGCTCCAGACGCACGTTAAAGATATGGGAGACAAGAACATTGAACTTGTCAATGTGGTCCAGGTGATGTTAGTTCGCCGGATCCTGCCTTGTCAACACCGGACTTGCAATTTATGGGAATTCGATCCGGCCAAGCACCAAACCTGCGAGAGCTTTTCGGCTCCTCGCACAAGGACATCTGGAAGGTGCTTTTTAAGTCCAGCAAATCATGGCCGGACTCCGCCAAAGACCGCGGGTACCAACTGTCCCGCCCTGCAAGCTCGGTAAGTCATCGCACTTTTTATCCGCATAACCCAAGGGAAGCGCTTAATGTTTTTTCCACAACTCTCCTAGGGCTAGATAAAGAAGGTGGAGCGGATCCATTGTCCAACCCCACTGCCCGAAGAACCAGCCGTCCCACTTCTAACGAAGATGCTGGTCCCGGCGCCTTACAAGGTGCCGAAGAAGACGGCCGAGAAGGAGGCCAAAAAGACCCGGGCGGCCTTCGTCGCCGCGGCACTTCGGACACAATATTTGAAGGCTCTGATGCCCGTTCCGCCTCCGAAGAGGACGAGGAGGAGGAGGAAGATGAATCCCCTGCGGGGGAAGAAAAAAGAGAACGGCCTCCGCACACTTGGAGGCCGAGTCGCCTAAAAGGGGAAAAGCTCCTCTTCAGGAGGAGTCCACTTGCCGCCGCCCGGCAATGACCGGCAGAGAGATCCTGTGGCCCATCCTCGTGAACTCGTGAGTGTATACAGTCCGAATACGTTTATGCGTCCAGACTCATCATGGCATGGTATTTTAACCCGAGCCATATTTTTGTAGTCCGGCGAGGTCCCGTACCAAACAATCCTCATCAGAGGATTTTCTGAGTTCGGATGCTATGGAGAGCGGGACGCCCCCGAGGGTCCCTTCCTCCGAACAGGTGAATACCATCGAGGCTTCGTCCCAGAGGGACCCCGGCCCAGGAGGAGAGGAAAAGACCGTGAAGGTGGTGCCTGGAGGTCAAACTTCAGGGGCTGGACACATGGGGGAGAAAATTCCCATGGGAGCTGACGACGGGGGCCATCTGGAATCCTGCTCCCGCCGGATACAGTTCCGGAGACCAATACGGCTCCAGAATCAGGCAGACAGCCTCTCTTAGTTGGAGGGGACATGCATGTTCCACCAGCAACCTCTGTCCAACTAGAGGTGTCGGATGCTTTGTTGGTGGCGCTGAAGAGCGCCTCCATCGTCGATGAACACCGTGCCCTTATGGGTATGGTGATTGAGAAGATTCAATCTGCTGAGAGTGGACTGAATGGAGCCTGTATCAGCCTTATAAAAGGTTTTGAGGTATGTTTTATGAGGTTTCGAAGAGTGTCATGGTATGGATAGTAGCCCCTGATACACTGTTCGGTGAAAGAAAGAACCGGACAGAGGATCAAATTTATGTTCGCAGGAAGACTCATTGAATGACATATATTTCTCTTCTGTTATAAGCAGGCGTCTGTAGTGGCTGCTGCCTCTCATACTGCGGAGATCTCCGGACTGAATCAAAGTCTGGAGCGGGCCAAAGAAGAACTTGGCCAGTTAAAAATGCAGTTGGGAGATAAACAAGGTATGCACAAGTCTTGTTTGCGTTTATTGCGAATGAATTTCCAGTATGATGAAATAGGCTTCATGATTTGCGCTAGGGATGGTGACCGAAGTCGAGGCTCTTAAGAAGGCTGTGGCCGAGGCCGAGAAAAAGGCAGCCACAGAGCAGGCTCTTCGTGAGAAGCACGAGGCCAGGGTTATTAAAGCTGAGCGAGGAACGCAAGAGGCCGTGAAATCACGAGACCTTGGAGCAGAGTTTAACGGTGAAAGAATCCGAACTCACCAAGGCGCATCAGGCCACGAGCGGTGCCCGGGGGGAAAGCCAAAGCGCCCTGCAGGGGATCCAAGAGGCGAGAAAGATCGCGGCGGGTAAGGCTTTTTCCATGTAAAGCAAGTATTTGAGGAGAAAATTATGTTCCTAATTTTGAATTCCGATTTCTCAGGGGTATTTGCCGAGCTGCCCCGCAGCATATCAGATGCCGCCCAATTCTACCGAGCCGAAGAAAGGAACACTGCGGATAAGCTCTTCTGGTCACAGTATTTGGCACCGAATTATCTAGCGCCTTTTGTTGATCAGCTGAAACAGCTGATCGAACTGCTTAAGGCGGCAGTACTAGCCATGAAGGATCTGATTATCTGGCTATGGCCCGCCGAGCCGATTCCAAGCACCTACTTCGGGCTCATGAAGCGTCTTGTGAGTGCCTGCCCTCGACTTGATGTCATCAAGCGGTCGGTCTATATAGAGGGTGCGAATGGCCTTCGCCGCGCAAAGGTGCTTTGGGGAAGATGGATCTTTGAAAAGTCGATGACCGAAGGACTGCCAGAGGGGAAGGAGCACCGCAAGCCCGAATTGTATTATGTGAGTGTCCTGAAAGGATCCTACCTTGCTGCGGAGCTATGCACCAAGGACATTATATTTCCATGAATGTAAATCATGTTGTCCTTTGTAATGTTTGGACAAGGTCATTTATATTATTTATTGCCTGTTATACGAAAGTTTATCCTCCTGTGCGGCCGTTTTATATATTAATCCTGAGAGTTGGCTAGTCGTCGGCTTCTGCCCCCCACGTATGAAGTACGGGGGTGTTTGATATAAACCTGATCACTCTTTATCCCAGTTTTGGGTCCTTTGAAGGAGGTGTTCAGCACAACGAACCAGGCAATCGGACTATAAGGCTTTATCACTCTCACTTAGCCATAGGAGCTTTAGGAAGGTATGATGGGGAACGTAGTAATTTCAAAAATTTTCCTACGATCACGCAAGACCATGGTGATGGCATAGCAACGAGAGGGGAGAGTGTCCGTCCACGTACCCTCGTAGACCGAAAGCGAAGCGTTATAACAACGCTGTTGATGTAGTCGTGCGTCTTCACGATCCGACCGATCCAAGCACCGAGCGTCACGGCACCTCCGAGTTACGCACACGTTCAGCTCGATGGCGATCCCGGACTCGATCCAGCAAAGTGTCGGGAAGAGTACCGTCGAGACGACGGCGTGGTGATGATGTTGATGCTCCACCGGCGCAGGGCTTCGCCTAAGCTCGCGATGATATGACTTCTCCGGTGCAGGGCTTCGCCTAAGCTCATGACGATATGACGAAGTGGAATATGGTGGAAGGGGCACCGCACACAGCTAAGGAAAGATCCGTAGATCAACTTGTGTGTCTGGGGTGCCCCCTGCCCCGTATATAAAGGAGACAAGGGGAGGTGGCGGCCCAAGGGGAGGCGCGCAAGGAGGAGTCCTACTCCCAGGAGTAGGACTCCCCCTCTCCTAGTTGGAGTAGGATTGGGGAGGGAAAGGGAAGGGCGCGCCCCCTCTCCTTGTCCTATTCGGATTTGGAAGGGGAGGGGCGCAGCCCACCTGGCCGGCCCTTCTCCTTCTCCCTTGAGGCCCATGAAGGCCCATATACCCCCGGGGTTCCGTAACCCCGGTGTTCAATAACATCCTGTTTTCACTCGGAACCATTCCAAGTCAAACATAGGCTTCAATATATCAATCTTTATGTCTCGACCATTTGAGACTCCTCGTCATGTCGTGATCACATCCGGGACTCGAACAAACTTGGTGCATCAATACTTATAAACTCATAATGAGCTGTCATCGAAGCGTTAAGCGTGCGGACCCTACGGGTTCGAGAACTATGTAGACATGACCTAGAACCATTCTCGGTCAATAACCAATAGCGGAACCTGGATGCCCATATTGGTTCCTACATATTCTCTGAAGATCTTTATCGGTCAAACCGCATAACGACATACGTTGTTCCCTTTGTCATCGGTATGTTACTTACCCGAGATTCGATCGTCGGTATCCAATACCTAGTTCAATCTCGTTACGGTAAGTCTCTTTACTCGTTCCGTAATACATCATCTCACAACTAACTCATTAGTTGTAATGCTTGCAAGGCTTAAGTGATGTGCATTACCGAGAAGGCTGGAGATACCTCTCCGATAATCGGAGTGACAAAACCTAATCTCGAAATCGCCAACCCAACAAGTACCTTTGGAGACACTGTAGTACTCCTTTATAATCACCCGATTCGTTGTGACGTTTGGTAGTACCAAAGTGTTCCTCCGTAAGCAGGAGTTGCATAATCTCATAGTTATAGGAACATGTATGGGTCATGAAGAAAGCATTAACATACTAAGCGATCAAGTGTTAAGCTAACGGAATGGGTCATGTCAATCAGATCATTCAACTAATGATGTGACCTTGTTAATCAAATAACAACTCCTTGTTCATGGTTAGGAAACATAACCATCTTTGATTAACAAGCTAGTCAAATAGAGGCATACTAGTGACATCTTGTTTGTCTATATATTCACACATGTATTATGTTTCCGGTTAATACAATTCTAGCATGAATAATAAACATTTATCATGAAATAAGGAAATAAATAATAACTTTTATTATTGCCTCTAGGGCATATTTCCATCAGTCTCCCACTTGCACTAGAGTCAATAATCTAGATTACAAAGTAATGATCCTAACACCCATGGAGTCTTGGTGTTGATCATGTTTTGCTCGTGGAAGAGGCTTAGTCAGCGGTGCGCAACATTCAGATCCGTATGTATTTTGCAAATCTCTATGTCTCCCACTTGGACTTGGTCCCGAATGGAATTGAAGCGTCTCTTGATGTGCTTGGTCCTCTTGTGAAATCTGGATTCCTTTGCCAAGGCAATTGCACCAGTATTGTCATAGAAGATCTTCATCGGTCCCGATGCACTAGGTATGACACCTAGATCGGAAATGAACTCTTTCATCCAGACTCCTTCATTCGCTGCTTCTGAAGCAGCTATGTACTCCGCTTCACATGTAGATCCCGCCACGGCGCTTTGTTTAGAACTGCACCAACCGACAGCTCCACCGTTTAATAAAAACACGTATCCGGTTTGCGATTTAGAATCGTCCGGATCAGTGTCAAAGCTTACATCGGCGTAACCATTTACGACTAGCTCTTTGTCACCTCCATATCGAGAAACATATCCTTAGTCCTTTTCGTATATTTGGGATGTTCTTGACCGCTGTCAAATGATCCACTCTGGATTACTTTGGTACCTTCCTGCCAAGCTTACAGCTAAGCATCGTCAGTCTGGTACATAGCATTGCATACATGATAGAGCCTATGGCTGAAGCATAGGAACATCTTTCATTTCTCTCTATCTTTTCTTTGTGGTCGGGCATTGAGTCGACTCAATCTTACACCTTGCAACACAGGTAAAAACCTTTCTTTGCTGATCCATTTTGAACTTTTCAAAACTTTATCAAGGTATGTACTTTGTGAAAGTCCAATTAAGCGTCTTGATCTATCTCTATAGATCTTGATGCCCAATATGTAAGCAGCTTCACGAGGTCTTTCATTGAAAAATTTTATTCAAGTATCCTTTTATGCTATCCAGAAATTCTATATCATTTCCAATTAATAATATGTCGTCCACATATAATATAGAAATGCTCTGAGCTCCCACTCACTTTCTTGTAAATCTGAGGCTTCTCCAAAAGTGCAGTACAAACCCATATGCTTTGATCACACTATCAAAGCGTTTATTCCAACTCGAGAGGCTTGCAGCACCATAAATTGATCGTTGGAGCTTGCACACTTTGTTAGCACCCTTTGGATCGACAAAACCTTCGGTTGCATCATATACAACTCTTCTTCTAGAAATCCATTCAAGAATGCGGTTTTACATCCATTTGCCAAATTTCATAATCATAAAATCGGCAATTGCTAACATGATTCAGACAGACTTAAGCATCGCCACGGGTGAGAAAGTCTCATCGTAGTCAACCCCTTGAACTTGTCGAAAACCTTTTGCAACAAGTCGAGCTTTGTAGACAGTTACATTACCATCGGCGTCAGTCTTCTTCTTAAAGATCCATTTATTTTCAATGGCTTGCCGATCATCGGCAAGTCAACCAAAGTCCATACTTTGTTCTCATACATGGATCCCATCTTAGATTTCATGGCTTCCAGCCATTTTGCGAATCTGGGCTCACCATCGCTTCTTCATAGTTCGTAGGTTCGCCATGGTCAAGTAACATGACTTCCGAATAGGATTACCGTACCACACTGGTGCGTATTTTACTCTGGTTGACCCACGAGGTTCAAGAGTAACTTGATCTCAAGCTTCATGATCATCATCATTAGTTTCTTCACTAATTGGTGTAGTTGTCACAGAACCATTTCTTGTGATGAACTACTTTCCAATAAGGGAGCAGATCTGATTATCTCATCAAGTTCTACTTTCCTCCCACTCACTTCTTTCGAGAGAAACTCCTTCTCTAGAAAGGATCCGAATTTAGCAACGAAAATCTTGCCTTCAGATATGTGATAGAAGGTGTACCCAACAATCTCCTTTGGGTATCCTATGAAGACACATTTTCCAATTTGGGTTCGAGCTTATCTGGTTGAAGTTTCTTTACATAAGCATCGCATCCCCAAACTTTAAGAAACGACAACTTTGGTTTCTTGCCAAACCACGAGAGGCGTCGTCTCAGCGGATTTTGACGGTGTCCTATTCAACGTGAATGCGGCCGTCTCTAAAGCATAACCCCAAAGCGATAGCGGTAAATCGAAATAGACATCATAGATCGCACCATATCTAGTAAAATACGATTCGACGTTCGGACACACCATTTCTCTGTGGTGTTCGGGTGGCGTGAGTTTTGAAACTATTCCACATTGTTTCAAATGTAAACCAAACTCGTAACTCAAATATTCTCCTCCACGATCAGATCGTAGAAACTTTATTTTCTTGTTACGATGATTTTCCACTTCACTCTGAAATTCTTTGAACTTTTCAAATGTTTCAGATTTGTGTTTCATTAAGTAGATATACCCATATTTGCTCAAGTCATCTGTGAAGGTGAGAAAATAACGATACCCGCGCGTGCCTCAACATTCATTGGACCACAAACATCGGTATGTATGATTTCCAACAAATCAGTTGCTCGCTCCATAGTTAGGAGAACGGCGTTTTGGTCATCTTGCCCATGAGGCACGGTTCATAAGTACCAAGTGATTCATAATCAAGTGATTCCGAAGCCCATCGGTATGGAGTTTCTTCATGCGTTTTACACCGATATGACCTAAGCGGCGAGTGCCACAAATAAGTTGCACTATCATTATCAACTCTGCATCTTTTGGTTTCAACATTATGAATATGTGTATCACTCTTGTCGAGATTCAACAAGAATAGACCATTCTTCAAGGGTGCATGACCATAAAAGATATTACTCATATAAATAGAACAACCATTATTCTCTCGATTTAAATGAATAACCGTCTCGCAATAAACAAGATCCAGATATAATGTTCATGCTCAACGCGGCACCAAATAACAATTATTTAGGTCTAAAACTAATCCCGAAGGTAGATGTAGAGGTAGCGTGCCGATTGCGATCACATCGACTTTGGAACCATTTCAACGCGCATCGTCACCTCGTCCTTAGCCAATCTTTGCTTAATCCGTAGTTCTGTTTGAGTTGCAAATATTAGCAATGAACCGATATCAAATACCTGTGTACTCTGCGAGTATTAGTAAGGTACACATCAATAACATGTATATCACATATACCTTTGATCACCTTGCCATCCTTCTTATCCGCCAAATACTTGGGGCAGTTCCGCTTCGATGTCGATCGCTTGCGGTAAAACACTCGATTTCAGGCTTAGGTCCAGACTTGGGTTTCTTCTCTTGATCAGCAACTTTCTTGCTGTTCTTTTGAAGTTTCCTTCTTCTTCCCTTTGCCCTTTTCTTGAAACTAGTGGTCTTGTTGACCATCAACACTTGATGCTCTTTCTTGATTTCTACCTCCATGACTTTTAGCATCGCGAAGAGCTCGAGAATTGTCTTAGTCATCCCTTGCATATTATAGTTCATCACGAAGCTCTTGTAGCTTGGTGGCGATGATTGGAGAATTTCATCAATGACACTATCATCCGGAAGATTAACTCCCGGCTGAATTAAGTGATTGTTATACCGGACATTTTGAGTATGTGCTCACTAATGAGAACTATTCTCCTCCATCTTGCAGCTATAGAACTTATTGGAGACTTCATATCTCTCAATCCGGGCATTTGCTTGAAATATTAACTTCAACTCTGGAACATCTCATATGCTCCATGAGCGTTCAAAACGTCGTTGAAGACCCGGTTCTAAGCCGTAAAGCATGGCACACTGAACTATAGAGTAGTCATCAGCTCGCTTTGCGGACGTTCACAACTTCTCGCTCGGCATCTGCAGCAGAACTGTCACCCAGCGGTGCTTCGGGGCGTAATTTTACGTGCAGCAATGAGGATAATCCTCAAATTACGGACCCGATCCGTGTAATTGCTACCATCATCTTTCAACTTTGCTTTCTCAAGGAACGCATTAAAATTCAACGGAACAACAAAGACGAGCCATCTATCTACAAGAAACATAGACAAGCAAAAATACTATCGGTACTAAGTTCATGATAAATTTAAGTTTAATTAATCATATTAAAACCTCCCACTTAGGCAGACATCTCTCTAGTCATCTAAGTGATTCGTGATCCAAATCAACTAAACCATGTCCGATCATCACGTGAGATGGAGTAGTTTCAATGGTGAACATCACTATGTTGATCATATCTACTATATGATTCACGCTCGACCTTTCGGTCTCGTGTTCGAGGCCATATCTGTTATATGCTAGGCTCGTCAAGTTTAACTTTGAGTATTCGGCGTGCGCAACTGTTTTGCACCGTTGTATTTGAGCGTAGAGCCTATCACACCCGATCATCACGTGGTGTCTCAAAGACGAAGAACTTTTGCAACGGTGCATACTCGGGAGAACACTTCTTGATAATTTTTTAGTGAGAGATCATCTTATAATGCTACCGTCAATCAAAGCAAGATAAGATGCATAAAGGATAAACATCACATGCAATCAATATAAGTGATATGATATGGTCATCATCATCTTGTGCTTGTGATCTCCATCGCCGAAGCACCGTCATGATCACCATCGTCACCGGGCGACACCTTGATCTCCATCGTAGCATCGTTGTCGTTTCGCCAACTATTGCTTCTCGACTATCGCTACCGCTTAGTGATAAAGTAAAGCAATTACATGGCGTTGCATTTCATACAATAAAGCAACAACCATATGGCTCCTCGCCGATTGCCGATAACTCGGTTACAAAACATGATCATCTCATACAATAAAATATAGCATCACGTCTTGACCATATCACATCACAACATGCCCTGCAAAAACAAGTTAGGCGTCCTCTACTTTGTTGTTGCAAGTTTTACGTGGCTGCTACGGGCTGAGCAAGAACCGTTCTTACCTACGCATCAAAACCACAGCGATACTTCGTCAAATAGACTCCGTTTAACCTTCTCAAGGACCGGCGTAGCCACACTCGATTCAACTAAAGTGAGAGAGACAGACACCCGCGGTCACCTTTAAGCAACGAGTGCTCGGGCGGTGAAACCAGTCTCGCGTAAGCGTCTGCGTAATGTCGGTCCGGGCCGCTTCATCTCACAATACCGCTGAATCAAAGTATGACATGCTGGTAGGCAGTATGACTTGTATCGTCCACAACTCACTTGTGTTCTACTCGTGCACATGACATCAACGCATAAAACCAGGCTCGGATGCCGCGATGGGGAACGAGTAATTTCAAAAATTTCCTACGATCACGCAAGACCATGGTGATGGCATAGCAACGAGAGGGGAGAGTGTCCGTCCACGTACCCTCGTAGACCGAAAGCGGAAGCGTTATAACAATGCGGTTGATGTAGTAAATGCGTCTTCACGATCCGACCGATCCAAGCACCGAGCGTATGGCACCTCCGAGTTACGCACACGTTCAGCTCGATGGCGATCCCGGACCGATCCAGCAAAGTGTCGGGAAGAGTACCGTCGACCGACGGCGTGGTGGCGATGTTGATGCTCCACCGACGCAGGGCTTCGCCTAAGCTCGCGACGATATGACTTCTCCGGTGCAGGGCTTCGCCTAAGCTCATGACGATATGACCGAAGTGGAATATGGTGGAAGGGGCACCGACACGGCTAAGGAAAGATCCGTAGATCAACTTGTGTGTCTGGGGTGCCCCCGCCTGTATATAAAGGAGACAAGGGGAGGTGGCGGCCCAAGGGGAGGCGACAAGGAGGAGTCCTACTCCCACGGGAGTAGGACTCCCCCTCCTAGTTGGAGTAGGATTGGGAGGGGAAGAGGGAAGGCGCCGCCCCTCTCTTGTCCTATTCGGACTGGAAGGGGGGGGGCGCAGCCCACCTTGGCCGGCCCTTCTCCTTCTCCCTTGAGGCCCATGAAGGCCCATATACCCCCGGGGTTCCGTAACCCCGGTGTTCAATAACATCCTGTTTTCACTCGGAACCATTCCAAGTCAAACATAGGCTTCCAATATATCAATCTTTATGTCTCGACCATTTGAGACTCCTCGTCATGTCCGTGATCACATCCGGGACTCGAACAAACTTGGTGCATCAATACTTATAAACTCATAATGAATCATCGAAGCGTTAAGCGTGCGGACCCTACGGGTTCGAGAACTATGTAGACATGACCTAGAACCATTCTCGGTCAATAACCAATAGCGGAACCTGGATGCCCATATTGGTTCCTACATATTCTCGAAGATCTTTATCGGTCAAACCGCATAACGACATCGTTGTTCCTTTGTCATCGGTATGTTACTTACCCGAGATTCGATCGTCGGTATCCAATACCTAGTTCAATCTCGTTACGGTAAGTCTCTTTACTCGTTCCGTAATACATCATCTCACAACTAACTCATTAGTTGTAATGCTTGCAAGGCTTAAGTGATGTGCATTACCGAGAAGGCACGGAGATACCTCTCCGATAATCGGAGTGACAAAACCTAATCTCGAAATCGCCAACCCAACAAGTACCTTTGGAGACACCTGTAGTACTCCTTTATAATCACCCGATTACGTTGTGACGTTTGGTAGTACCAAAGTGTTCCTCCGTAAGCGGAGTTGCATAATCTCATAGTTATAGGAACATGTATGGGTCATGAAGAAAGCATTAACATACTAAGCGATCAAGTGTTAAGCTAACGGAATGGGTCATGTCAATCAGATCATTCAACTAATGATGTGACCTTGTTAATCAAATAACAACTCCTTGTTCATGGTTAGGAAACATAACCATCTTTGATTAACAAGCTAGTCAAGTAGAGGCATACTAGTGACATACTGTTTGTCTATATATTCACACATGTATTATGTTTCCGGTTAATACAATTCTAGCATGAATAATAAACATTTATCATGATATAAGGAAATAAATAATAACTTTTATTATTGCCTCTAGGGCATATTTCCATCAAGGTAGGCGCAGCCCCTGGTGTTCGGAAGACCGCACGGGGGGCTCTATAAGCACCTGATCGGAAGAAAAACCGATCCATCGCACGCTGCATTGGTTATGGCATTATGCGGGAGAAATGCTTAAAGATTTTGTAACCTCTCGAACAGCTCACCGGCTCTCGCCGTATGATGATAGTCAATTTTCGGCTTTCTCTACTGAGGTGCTCGTCCGGAAGAACCGGGACACAATCGCAGTAGTTCTCCCAGTGCTACCTTAGCCGATATAGCGGAACGTAAGGTACCAAAACATGGGAGCCGGGAAAACCCAACTATTGACCCAAGACATGATTCCGAGCTGATGCATATAATGCTATAGGTTCGGGGTGCCGAACTTCCGTGAAGGTGTTCAGACTTTATTGCCGTGTTATGGGTGAAACGAAGCCCCTGGCATATTTTAAGGCATATCGTTGTGTACGGATGCCACTTGACAAAAGAATTTCAATAAGAAATAACAGCAGGTAAGCGTCATATAAATCCACATGTTGTATTTGAATAGTATGTCTATGCGTATGAGTACAGGTAAAAAAAAAGGAATATGACTGCGGAACCTGCTGAGACCAGGGGGAAGAAGCTAAGTGCGGATCCGGAGTATAGCCGGATGGTTATTGCGGGGAATGTCTAAGGATTCCCTTGCGTGTTCAAGCTGCCTCCGTATCGCCCGTCCTGGTCGGCGCAAGGGTGAACCTGCGAAGGAAATGTAAGAAATGTTTGCATGCTGGAGAGCGGTTGAGCCACTGAGTGCAGCCTGTCCTGGTCTTCGCCGGAGTGTTTAATTGAGCTCTCGACGAGCCGGGCTATCCTTCCACGAAGTAGTTCGGAGTCCCTTGACGGTGTCCGGGAGTCTGGACATCGACTCGAGGTTCGGCTGCAAGGTGCTGCTCGTTGCTTCTGCTGTTAAGGCAGTGGTGTACTTGTTGGTGCCGAGGGAAGGTTCGGCCTTGCTAGTAACCATGATGACGCTGCATGGACCGGGCATCTTGAGCTTACGGTAGGCATAATGTGGCACCGCGTTGAATCGAGCGAACGCGGTTCGTCCGAGCAGTGCCTGATAATCACTGCAGAAAGGGACGATTTCGAAGATTAACTCTTTGGTACGGTAATTTTCTGGTGATCCGAAGACTACCTCAAGGGCAATGGAGCCTGTACAGCTGGCTTCCACACCTGGTATAATGCCTTTGAAAGCGGCTTTAGTGGGTTTCCTCACCGAATGATCGATGCCCATCTTGCGCACTGTGTCCTGGTCAAGCAGATTTAGACTGCTGCCTCCGTCCATAAGGACTCGTGTGAGGTGGAACCCGTCAATTATTGGGTCGAGGACTAGTGCCGCTGGATTGCCCTGATTGGCGTTAACCGGACGATCCGTGCGGTTGAAGGTGACCGGCCCTAGTTTATATTGTGGGACGACTAGTTCCGTTAAGTCGGCATCCCTAAGGGTGCATATCCGGTCCGGGTTGGGAATTTGGGTGGTGTTTACCACATTCACCGTTTGAATTTGCGGGGGAAATTTCTTTTGCCCTCCTGTGTTCGATGATCTGGGCTCTTCGTCGCCATCATCGCTTTGAGACCCCCCTTCTCCGTTTTTGGCGCCTGCCCTGCTGGCCTGTTTGAAGACCCAGCGTTCTCTGTTGGTATGGGTGGCTGGCGTTCCTGGGGTGCCATGAATTTGGCATTGGCGGTCGAGTATGCGGTCCAGACTGGATGGACCCGAATTGTTATTTTTGAGTGGCCCTTTCTGCTGACCGGACTTTGAGCCCCTAAAACCGGCATTAACTGCCGTATCTTCGGTGTTTTCACCATATTTGCGGCGCTTGTGTTTGTTGCATCATGGTTTGCCGTTGCTATCCCTGGCCTTGATGTGCCAGGTTTGCTTGTTGTATTGTCACTACGAGCCAACCAGCTATCTTCGCCCGCGCAAAAGCGGGTCATAAGTGTCGTGAGGACTGCCATGGATTTTGGCTTCTCTTGGCCGAGGTGTCGGGCGAGCCATTCGTCACGGATGTTATGATTAAATGCCGCTAAGGCCTCTGCATCTGGACAACCGACAATTTGGTTCTTCTTAGTTAGGAACCGGGTCCAGAATTTCCTGGCCGATTCCCCTGGCTGCTGAGTTATATTACTTAAATCGTCAGCATCCGTGATCGCGACATAAGTGCCACGAAATTGTCCAGGAATGAATCTGCCAGGCTCTCCCAACTTCCGATGGAGTTTTTCGGCAAGCTATTGAGCCAATGCCGAGCCGGCCCTTTGAGTTTTAGCGGGAGATACTTGATGGCGTGTAGATCATCCCCGCGGGCCATGTGAATGTGGAGGAAGAAGTATTCTATCCATACCGTAGGGTCTGTAGTACCATCATATGATTCAATGTTTACGGGTTTAAACCCTCTGGGAATTCGTGATCCATTACTTCATCGGTGAAGAATAGGGGGTGTGTGTGGCGCCTCTGTGCCGGGCTATGTCACGATGCAGTTCATACGAGTCTTGTCTGGTGTATTCGGCCCGGCCGGATTTGCTTTTAGTGTATCCGGCGTGACGATTATCGTCCCGTGTTGGGGCGCGACCCCGTGACCCGTAGATCGATCTTGTATGTCCTGCTTTGTTTTCCAATACGTCTTGCAGGTCCCGCGTATTGCCCCGGGCCTTGGTATTTTTGTTTGAATGGCAGCGGGGTGCGGGCTGGACTTCGGGATGATATGCCCCTCTGTCTCGGCCACGAGGTGGCCGATCAGCCGCATCATACGCTGGTGATGTAGGTTTTAATGCTTCCTCTTTGAGTTGGGGTAGCAACCTGCGCTTTGGGTAACTCTTGGTTGGGTGCTCGAGTTCGTATTCCTCGGCCGCCAGGACTTCAGTCCATCTATCCGCTAGCAGATCTTGATCAGCTCGAAGCTGTTGTTGCTTTTTCTTCAGGCTGTTTTTTATGGCTATAAGCCGACGCTTGAAGCGCTCCTACTCGACGGGATCCTCAGGCACGATAAATTCTTCGTCGCCGAGGCTCACCTCGTCTTTGGAGAGAGGCATGTAATTGTCATCCTCTGATTCTCCATCTGCTGTCTATTTCGGAGGGCTAGCTTGTTCATCCTCCCGCTCGAGGTCTGGCTGGAGGGGATTGTCGTCGTCTTCGACACTACCCGGAGCGTTATTGTCTCTTGTGCCGGCATCGCTGCTTTTGCTATGGCGTGACTTAGAGCGGCGCCGCTGACGTCGGTGCTTGGATTGCTTCTTGGAGGGATTATCCTCCACTGTCTTATCGCCATCGCCTTCTTTGGGGGTGTCCACCATGTATATATCCTATGATGAGGTGGCAGTCCAGCGCCCTGTGGGCGGTGGTTCCTATTCGTCTCCTGCATCGTCGTCCATACCGTCGATGTCTTCGGAGCCGAAATCGAGCATGTCGGTTAAATCATCGACAGTGGCTACTAAGTGGGTGGTGGGTGGGCAGCGAATTCCTTCAACGTCTGCATCCCATTCTAGCCGGACATACCAAGGGTCTCCTGACAAGGAGAGAGACCTTAATGAATTTAGCACATCGCCAAAAGGCGAGTGCTGAAAGATATCCGCGGAGGTAAACTCCATGATCGGCGCCCAATCAGGTTCGATAGGCACGGACGCAGGCGGCTTAGAGCACGTGGCCGGGGACGAATCCAGGTGTCCGGCAACACGGGTCTCATAGGAAGTGAAGTCAGCATTCGACTCTATCGCCGCTGAGTGCGCAGCCTTCGTGGCGGGGTCCATCCACCTGTCCTCGGACGACGCAATCTGCTCCGGATTGAGGGCCGGAGTAGTTCAGTGTGATCTCCGAACCTTGTCCGACGGCAGAGCTAAGTCATGCCGTCGTGGTATGCGGCGCGACTGACTTGGGCTCGAATCCGTCGAAGATCAAGTCTACGCGGATGTCGGCGATATAGTTCAAGTTTCCAACCCCGACACGATGGCGGGCGTAGCTTCGACCTGCTCCGGATGGCGGCGAGTTGGCCCGCGATGAAGCCGCCGAATACGAAGATCTGTCCGGGGGGAAAACCTCGCCCCGGATCTCATCGTTGCCGATGATCGAAGGGGCCATCAAGCCTTATGGTGACGGCACAGTGGAACTCTCAATGAAAGCACCAATGTCGGTGTCAAAACCGGCGGATCTCGGGTAGGGGGTCCCGAACTGTGCGTCTAAGGCGGATGGTAACAGGAGGCGGGGGACACGATGTTTACCCAGGTTCGGGCCCTTTCGATGGAGGTAATACCCTACATCCTGCTTGATTGATCTTGATGATATGAGTATTACAAGAGTTGATCTACCACGAGATCGTAGAGGCTAAAACCTAGAAGCTAGCCTATGGTATGATTGTTGTTGTCCTACGGACTAAACCCTCCGGTTTATATAGACACCGGAGGGGACTAGGGTTACATAGAGTCGGTTACAAGGGAGGAGATCTACGTATTCGTATTGCCAAGCTTGCCTTCCACGCCAAGGAGAGTCCCATCCGGACACGGGACAAAGTCTTCAATCTTGTGTCTTCATGGTCCAACAGTCCGGCTGTCCGAGGACCCCCTAATCCAGGACTCCCTCAGCGACCGCTTCGCCGCGTACCTTCAGCTGCTCCAACATCCCTTCATCAACAGAACCAGGTGACATTTTCCAAGTTTATTTAGCTGGGAGAATGAGAGAAAAGGTTTGGATAACCTTTTTTTTTGCTTTTGTAGCATATCCAAAAATGGGTACCCATAATTTAAGCTTCTTGTTCTCTCATCTATTTGTACATATGCTCAAATTGCTCTAAATTAAACGGAAGTGTATATCATTCATCAAAAAGATGTTGCAATTAAACACTATTTCACAAAAAATAAGAAAAAAGATTCAAAATTTCATTGAACACTTTGTGTTCACCGACTCACTTCTGGCCAAAATCGTCGTTGTGGCTTAGGACGTCGAAGGGAAGGTGTCAGGACGGAGGGCGATTGGGCGACAAGGATGGGCGAACTAACGACTAAGAAGAGCAATGGGCGGCTGGATGAGTCTGGCGAGGTCGGACAGGACGAGGCGCTCGTCGAGTTGGCTACCGGGCTCACTAAGGCCGCCCGCCTCCAAGTTGGCTACGGGGGTCGAGGAGTATGGCCTCCAGAAGCACAGGGGCAGCGGTTGCGAGCCCCCCCCCCTTCAAACCGGTGGATCGGTGGCGGGTCTAATGTGAGGCGGAGACACAAGGCGGTGTGTAGGGTCGAGAAAGTGACTAAAGTGCAATGGAGGTTGCGACGAAGGAGACGATGGCACATTGGAGGCCTGGTGACAGAGCACGACTAGTGGTGCGGAGGCTCGTGCAGAAATTTTTCCGCATGGGTCGTTGGGCATTCTCATGTCCATTTTCATGTTTTGGGTACTGGGGTGGGAATAGCCATATTTGCATATTTGGAAGGAAAAAATAGGTACCTACCTAAAAATTATGGGTACTCACTGCATTTTGGGTATGCTACTGAAGTTGATTAATGGACTAAAATACCCAAAATAAGGTTTTGGCATTTGACAAAAATATGGTAGATAACCTAACAAACAGAAACAAGCTAGAACTTGTATGAAGATGAAATAAACATATGCATCCGTGTCTCTAACGGGACGGGAACTTGGTGCTCTCGGTACCCGCACACCCTATATGCGCCAAACAAATTTGTAATTCAGAAGAAGTTCAAAATATTCCAAATCTTTTTTGGAATCAAACATGATAGGATATTGTACTCGTATAAAAAGTTTGGATAAGAAATGATTCCTAGTGACTTCAGGACAAAAAAGACAAGTTTATGACGACAATATAGCGTGTATAGTACTTGTATATAGCGTTTTTTGCGGAATCTTGGACCTATGATGCAAGGAAAGTCATTCTCTAACGAATCTTTTTATACGACTACAATATTTGATCATGTTTGATACCAAAAAAGATTTGGATTTTTTGAACTTTTTTTGAATTACTAATCTTTTTTGCATATAGGGTGCGCGGGCACCCAGGTTCTCCTTCGTATTTTTCGTCTCCAATGCAACTTTCTATCTTTTTCTCTTCCCAAATTAAAACGGATATATCTGATACCTTGGTGCAGACTGCAAAGAAATATGGGAGTATTTCAAAAACATAAATCTGTCTTTTATCATATTATAAAGATTCCGTCATTCACTACAAATACTATAACCTCCTTCGACCGAGGACTGACTAATTCTATGTCGGTTGTGCAAATGTGTTTATATTAATTCAAAATCATTGAGGGTGACGTAATATTCTTTTCCTACTACAAAAAAAATGAAATGTTTGTTCTCATACATGAAAATGATACAAAATATCTCACGCAAAAAAAATGATACAAAATATACAATGGATCTCAATGTGAAATTAGCGGTCCTTGGCTTCAAGATACAGTGTAGTTAAATCTCAGTCAACTGAGACTTGATTATGTCTTGGTCAATGCTATATTTTTAAAATTTTATATTGAAATCCATGTAAAAAAATCGCATATCTTTTTCCTTTCTCACATGTTACATCACTTGATTGAGACTTGGCTAAGTTTCAGTCACCTGAGATCTAATCACGCCCTTCGAAATGTAGTCGCCAGTTAACATTTTTTCTATTTACAAATACGCATGTAACATGTACACGATTCACGTGTATTTTAACGAAAACAGTGGCCTTTGGAAAAAAAATCAGTTTTTCCTCTAATTTCGAATTGCCTGTATCTTGTGAGAAATCAGTTTTTTTTAAAGGTTGTGAAAAATCAGTCGGTGTCGGTTGATATTTTTCTTCATGTACGTACATGCGCACATACGGAGCTGGGGCATATCCCGTGTTCCACCCCGCCCACGCCATCCCGTCTCGCTGACCGCGGGCCACCAGCACTCCACCAGCAGCCCAACGCACGGCTGGATCCCACGGAGCACCGGTCCGCGAGCACTGCACTGAACCCGGCGACACAAGTCAAGCCACAGGAGTGCATCCACACAACCAAAAAAAATATCCAAATAATATTACTAGAAGAAAATAATGGTGCTGCATTAATATTCGGCCTTAATATTTTGAAAACTGCGGCCCCGCAGTCCCCGCGCGCGGCCCTATAAAAAGGCGCCCGTCAGACGCGTCTCCAGCAGTCACTCACCGGCGCCACCAGTACCACCCCACCCACCCCACCTCCTTCCTCCTCTGCTCCTGCTCGCTCGGCAGAGCGGCTAGGTGGTAGCCATGGCGCGAGCCTCTAGCCTGTCGCTGCTGCTCGCGCTGCTCGTCGCGGCGGCGACGTCGGCGGCGGGGGCCAGGGTGCCCGTGGACGCGGCCGGGAACGCGACGCTGGGCGAGCTCCGCGCGCGGCGGGGGCGGCGGGAGGCGCTCGAGAACGGCCTCGGCAGGACGCCGCAGATGGGGTACTTTCACTCACGCCGCCACCGTCCCAACTCCTCCTCTTGTCTTTTCTTCCTCGTTTTTTCGCCCGGTATAGCATGCATTCGATTCGTATCCTCCGCCTCACGCTACGCTACCGCCCGATTAGCACGAACAAAGCAATAGCATAAAAATACAGTACCATCGGAAACAAGAACAGATTAGTAGTACGATGGCTTCAGCCCTCCCTCAGGAGTAGGGGTAGGAGTAGGAGTAGGGCTGACCGTAAAGAATCTGCGATGGTGCGTGGTGAGAATGGTGGCTTTGGGGCGAGGAAAGGGACGTTCATATGCGTCTCGCTTGCGGAGGAAGCGAGAGGTGCATGGCCAAATCTCGGAGGCAGCGGCCACCGAGTCGTTAAGCTGCCGCCGCTCCCTCCGCTTTCATGATGGCTCGGGTTTGGACGCTTTTGTTAAAGCCACTTTGGCCTCCTTCCCTTGCCTTCCATTCCCGCACGCGATATTTCCAATTTCCGTTCCGCTTCGTAGCTGCAGGTACGAATTTCCTACGTTGTATTTTCTTTTGGCTGGATATATAGGATGAGATATTTGGCGATAAGATGAGGAACTGAGCCATTGAGGGGAGTAAGATAAATGCTTTGCTTGGTCACGCACGTGTGCAGGCAGGCGCGGGGCATTTTTCTCTGCTTCCCTCGTCCTGTCATATACTCCTATAGATCTAAAGATTTTTTTTTGGCCAGCATTTATATTGGAACGAGCATGGATGTGCTCCAGATTTCGCGTGGATTCAGTACTTATTACAGTATAACATAGGGATCCGACAGTATTTGTTACTGCTACTATATCGATCAGTGACATCATCGGTAGTAATCAGTAATGCAAAACCTGCAGTGATCTTCGTCTATAATTGAACGAAAAAGAACAAAAACTGCGGAACAACCGAGGGGGGCCTGCCTGCGAGCAAAGCCCGCCTAAAGAACAGGGGAAAAGATTTGACGACCTACCCCTTTATCCATGCTTTCTTTTTCCTTTTTCTCTGTTGGCCTTTGTGCCTGTCCCTTGGCCTCTGTCCTCTCCTTGCGTTGCATGCACATAGGAGTATTTTAACTGCGCAACCTGAACCGTACGGCACTGCCGTCCCGGTGCTGTCATGGGGTTGTCATCACGTACCCGGTCCGGCCACTAGCCGCTTCTTTTACTCCTCCCTGCGTGTGTCGGTTGCTCAATACGTCAACACAGTAAAAAAAAACACACAGTACTAGTACATTGGTCTGGAAGCAAATATGTCATGCGCAAGCATCGGTTATAATTTCTCGCGGGTCGCCATTTTTCTGGAGACGAGCCTCGTCATGAGTCGCGATTTTGCTTTTGACCTATGCTTCGTCATGGGTCGCCATATTTGCTCGTAGTTTAGTCTATTTGATTTGATTTCATCCTTACTGATGATGAAACTTTTCGTGTGTTAGGTGGAACAGCTGGAACCACTTCTACTGCGACATCAGCGAGGAGACCATCAGAGAGACAGGTACGTCCGGGACGCTCGCTCCTTCCTTCCTACAACCACTCCAACCCAACCCCCGTTTCAGGCCTCAGATCGTATGGTCCATCTGCAATTGTGCACCTCCCTCCCTTTTCACTTGTTCAATGCACATTCGGCCCAATCACTGTGCTTTCCGACATGTCGTTATCAATATCACGCCCAACGCTGCTCTATAACAGTAGGTTAGCAAAAACATTCAGCCCAATCACTGGATAATTCACTATAGTACGCTTCACGGATTTTTGCTAAACTGCTGCTTATAGTACCAGCGTTCGGCGTGATAATGACGTGTCGGTGACACTGACCGTGAGACAATTATATCAGGAAACAAGGAAAGATCCATGGAAAAGGCCAGCAGGCCCAATTAATCTCTCGCCAACAGACTAGATTCCTTTTGTCCGGCCGCGGGCACATCGGCCATTGTGCGGTGCGGTGCGTCGTCGGTGCACCGAGAGTTTTTTGTGCAGGCTCGGAGGCGTCCGCGTCGGCGCTGCCCCGAAGAGCCACAGACCTCCTCACACACTGTCGGCCGGCACAGCCTACCCGTTGCTGTTGGTTGTTGTTAGTTGTTGCCAGTTACAGAGCATGTTACAGCTTGCAAGCAACAAGTTGCACGAACCATACAAGGGACACGACAGCCGCTGCACATCACCATATTCTCGCCTCCAAAACCTCTACCCAACCTTTATTCCTTGAGCCGGATCAGATCTGGGAATCACTCATCCATCCATCCATCCATCCATCCACGGACGCTTTCTCTCCTTTTCAATGATTCAGAGATGCCTTTAGCCCTTTGTCCCAGAAATCTGCATAAGAAAAACAGGCTAATGGAGCCATGCGTTACTACTTTGTAGGCTTTCTTATTGCCTAATCGGTCCAATCCAATCCTGCACTCGAGAATGGAAAGATTCCAAGCATGAAGCATGTTTCGCTACACAACCTATACCCACCAAGGCAAGAGGAACACCTTCACATGCCACATGTGCTACAGACTTGTTTATTTCTCTAGCGTAAGATATGTAGACCCTTGTGCAGAATTCTGATGGGAATTATATCTCTGGTTGCCATGTTCATGAGGGGTGATGAGGACCCATATCCACATTTAAGGCCAACCGATCAATCACGAAACGCCGGCATGTGAACGGCAGATCAGATTTTCCGGCCTTTGCGGTCCGACGGATAGACAAATCAATTGACCCTTAGCGTCACAAACCACAAGGGTCTCTCTGCAATCTATCCACAGATGACAGATGTACGTATCAGGATAGGGACTTTTGAGCTAACAAGTTGGGTCAGACAAGTTTTTTTTGAAGTTCTAATAAGAGGTGGCATACACCTGCTCCTATGGTACAATTTGTACTGACCCCCATCAACACATAACTATGGTTAGTTTAGTGCTAGAACCACTGAGTCACTAGAGTTTGGTTGTTGGTGCTGGACGAACGCCAACACCCCGTGATGATGTCCTTGTCTTTATTTACTGCAACAATAATGTCATGAAGAATTTGATATGCTGTCAAATTGTACCATCGTAATGACTGCGTCGTTGTTTTCCTTTCCTTCAGCTGATGCATTGATCAACACCGGTCTGGCGCAATTGGGCTATAAATATGTCAACGTCGGTATGGACTGCTCTCTGGACCATATTTTTTCCAATGACATGTTGGACACAACTACTACAATAGAATATTTTTAAGAGTATGTTTTACTCAAATTTATACCATGTCTCTTGTTTCAGATGATTGCTGGGCAGAATTAAACAGGGATTACCAGGTAAGGAGATACACTTGAGGATTGCTAACCATCCCTACCATTTTCAGTATATTGCAACTGCAGAATTATGTTTTTACACAATTCAAGTAATTAAGTGTAAGAGACAACTGTAGTATGAAATTCAGCTAACCGTCCCTACCTGTTCAGACAACTGTAGTACGAATTATTTCCAAGATAACATTAGAAGTTTTAGAAGCAGAAAATTATGCATATGGACACGATTTATAATATTATTTCTGTCAGTATCGATAATGTTCTATCACGATTTCTCAGGGTAACATGGTCCCAAACAAAAGAACATTCCCCTCTGGCATCAAGGCGCTTGCAGATTATGTGCACGCCAAAGGGTTGAAGCTCGGTATCTACAGTGATGCTGGGTATGCTAGCTATCCAATTAAATAGCACTAATTTCTTCTTATACTGCAGCAACTAAAACTCTTCACTAGCCCAAGAAAACTATAATTTGCATGTATGATAAACCGGCAATAAACTGAAACGAACTGTCACTGTGTATCGCAGGACGCAAACATGCAGTAACAAAATGCCAGGATCGCTCGATCACGAAGAGCAAGACGTGAAGACTTTTGCTTCTTGGGTATGGAATCTATATTCTGTTTACTGAATCGCATATATCCCTTACAATTATTTACTTGACGGCTCGTGCCAAACTAAAATTGACACCATAAATTCTGATGTTCTTGTAATTCTTACGTTCCAGGGAGTGGATTATCTGAAGTACGACAACTGCAATGATGCTGGCAGGAGTGTCCACGAAAGGTAGGGAGAACAATACCTCAAACTGCGGCATGACAACTGCATTGGGTCTTATGTGTTAGATTGCAAAGTAAATTGCCATGGTTGATGCAGATACACTAGGATGAGCAACGCGATGAAGAAATACGGGCAGAACATCTTCTTCTCACTCTGTGAATGGTGAGTCTGCACGTCATAGCATTTTAGGATGGAAAGGAGAAACATCAAGCATTGCTGACTCACTCTTGTGTGCTTTTGCTGTTTAGGGGAAACGAAAACCCTGCTACATGGGCACGTGGCATGGGCGGTAATAGCTGGAGGACAACTGGCGACATTGCTGACAACTGGGGCAGGTGCTGCTCATTTCATCAACTCTGGGATTTTGGCCAGGTATCTACTAGAATTAGCAGGACTGATCATGGTTACCTTGTTACTTCAGCATGACATCCCGCGCGGACCAGAATGACAAATGGGCCTCCTATGCTGGACCTGGTGGATGGAACGGTAAGTGTTTCAGAGGAATCTGTCCCAGTATTGCTGATTGCCTAATGGTCTGTTAGCTTCGGACTGATCGATAGACGATGTTCTGCTCCAATCTCAGATCCTGATATGCTTGAAGTTGGAAACGGTGGGATGTCCGAAGCTGAGTACCGCTCGCACTTCAGCATCTGGGCACTTGCCAAGGTACCCATGACGTCCCATGTGCATTTAATAATGTTGTTTCAATTCTCAAAAAGAAATTATGCATTTCCTCACTGCAATCCTGGTTCTGAGTTGTGTAGGCTCCTCTTCTGATCGGGTGCGACGTGCGCTCGATGAGCCCGCAGACAAAGACCATAATCAGCAATCAGGAGGTCATCGCTGTCAACCAAGGCAAGCATTCTCTTCCACTTATTTGCCCATGATACACCTTCTTCATATGGGATTTTCAGTGTACTCATACTCCAGTTGTCTGAAACAGATAGCCTAGGCGTCCAGGGAAAGAAGGTGCAATCCGACGGTGGTTTGGAGGTATTGCTCAATTCAAATCTCTTAGTAGTGACTTCCAAGATGAGACTTCTTCTGAAACTGAAACTGGGGGATATTTTTGTAGGTTTGGGCCGGCCCGCTCAGTGGCAACAGAAAGGCGGTGGTTCTATGGAACAGGCAGGGGTACCAGGCAACCATCACCGCACACTGGTCAAACGTCGGGCTTCCGGCATCCACATCCGTCACCGCTCGCGATCTATGGGCGGTAAGCTTGCTTTCTTCAGAGCTCAGCGCTCACTCTTAATAATCCGCTACACATTCCAGGGTTTCATCATCACAACAATTTCCATCTTGTTGCGCAGCACTCGTCGTTCTCCGCTCAGGGGCAACTATCCGCATCGGTGGCGCCCCATGACTGCAAGATGTACATCCTGACACCAAAGTAACTGTAGGCGAAAGCATAGCAAGTCGATCGATCTAATTCTCAGGGGAAGGGTTTGCAAGGAAGGATCGATAGAGCTGAGATGAGGTGAATTGAGGAATGGGGCTTGGTTATATGACCTTAGAAATAAGCTGCAACTGTATGTAAAGTGCCGTGAAAATGTCGGCGGCGCGTGTGTTTCTGAACTTTGCGAGTTGTAACGAAAGTTGCAGCAATAAAAATGGGTTTCGTAGCTCCGTCTTTGGCATTGGGGTTTCTCTCTGAAATTCTTGGGCTCAGCCAACCGAATCTCTACCACTGAATGGGTCGTTGCTATCTGTACCTGAACTGAGAAGAAGATTTCTTTGATAAGTTCATAATGCAGACGGCCGCGCTGATGGACGCAGCCGCGTAGAGATTAAGACAGGCAGAGAGCGAACGAGCATACCCACCCAAGCCTAGCGACGGCGGTGCGTAGAGATACCAGGTCGACATACCCAGGCCTAGCGACGCCGGTGCGTGTGCCCGCACGCCGGCGGGAGTAAGTTCGCCCAGGTGCCCCGCGACGGCCGTGCCACTGCCATGGACGAGACTCCGCTGGCGGTGGGCGTGGCGGGCCGGTGGAAGGCTCCTGCGTCCTTGCTGCCACGAAACCAACCTATCAGCCACCGGACCTGGCAACCCCAGCCCATGAACGGCCCCTTGGTAAATGGGCCAGCCCGGCGGGATGTGTATCCCGTTGGCCCACGTAGGATTCAAGCTATATTATTGTGCTGTTTTGAGCCTATATATTCAGCCTATTAGGCTGTATAAAAATTTAACAAAAATAACAAAATTAAACGGTCCGTGTTGTGCCGGCATGCGTGCCAGCCTCTCGAGGCGAGGCACGGCCCAAAAGAAGGCCATGTGCTGGCACGGCCCGAGTATGTACGTGCCGAGCCAGGCTCACCACGAATCGTCATGCTGGCTATTGGGTCGGCACAACAGGACCGGCCCATTTGGCCAGGTTTGTCCGCCACTCGCTCGAAAATCATGGCCCATCAATTTAAAGCGACCCAGGTTGAAGGCCAAGATGAGAGAGTCAGAGAGGTGTCGGCTCCCGCACTATGGATCGACCACTTCACACAAAGAAAGCGTCCCTTGCCCCTACGTCGCCGAGAGCTCCTCGTTAGCGCTTAAGGTGCTAGATTGCGCTGCAGTGTTTACGCACATGCTCCATGGGATGGCCCAAGTTGCCACCTTTTTCTCTCGCATTGCCAGTCTTAGGAACCTTCTGGAGAGTTCCTGGCCATCTTTTAGGAAACTTCTAGAATGTTTCTGAATCTGTTTTTCATTTCCTTTTGGTTTTTGTTTCTTTTTATTTTCTATTTTTTCTTTACTTTTAAAAAAAATCATTCTATAAATTCATAAAATTTATATAATGTTCACACTCTTCAAAATAATATTCAAAATACCATGAATTTATTAGAAATATGCCCTAGAGGCAATAATAAATTAGTTATTATTATATTTCCTTGTTCATGATAATCGTTTGTTATCCATGCTATAATTGTATTGATAGGAAACTCGAGATACATGTGTGGGTACATAGACAACACCATGTCCCTAGTAAGCCTCTAGTTGACTAGCTCGTTGATCAATAGATGGTTACGGTTTCACGACCATGGACATTGGATGTCGTTGATAACGGGATCACATCATTAGGAGAATGATGTGATGGACAAGACAATCCTAAGCCTAGCACAAAGATCGTAGTTAGTATGCTAAAGCTTTTCTAATGTCAAGTATCATTTCCTTAGACCATGAGATTGTGCAACTCCGGATACCGTAGGAATGCTTTGGGTGTAGCAAGCGTCACAACGAATTGGGTGGCTATAAAGGTGCATTCTGGTATCTCCGAAAATGTCATTGGGTTGTACGAATCGAGGCTGGGATTTGTCACTCCGTGTGACGGAGAGATATCTCTGGGCCCACTCGGTAGGACATCATCATAATGTGCACAATGTGACCAAGGGGTTGATCACGGGATGATGTGTTATGGAGCGAGTAAAGAGACTTGCCGTGCGAGATTGAACAAGGTATCGGGATACAAGCGATCGAATCTCGGGCAAGTACTATACCGCTAGACAAAGGGAATTGAATACGGGATTGATTGAATCCTCGACATCGTGGTTCATCCGATGAGATCATCGTGGAACATGTAGGAGCCAACATGGGTATCCAGATCCCGCTGTTGGTTATTGACCGAGAACGTCTCGGTCATGTGCGCATGGTTCCCGAACCCGTAGGGTCTACACATAAGGTTCGGTGGCGCTAGGGTTATAGGGAATAGATATCGTGGTTACCGAATGTTGTTTGGAGTCTGGATGAGATCCGGACGTCACGAGGAGTTCGGAATGGTGGGAGGTAAAGATTGATATATTGGACGAAGGGTTTTGGAGTCGGAAGTGTTCCGAGGTACCGCGTGATGACCGGCATGACCGAAAGGTGTTTGGGAGCCCGGCAAGTGTTGGGGGCTTCATGGGCCCGAGGAAGGGGCAAACCAGCCCACTAAGGGATGTCGCCCTCACCTATTCCCACGTGACCTGGGGTTTGGGCGCCCCATCTAGGGTTCCCACCTCTTGACTTGGGGCCAAGTCACCCTGTGGGGAGATCCCATCTCGCCTACAGTCGCCGCCCCCTAGGGAAACCCTAGGCGCCTCCCTCCCTTTCCCCTATATATAGTGGAGGTTTTGGGGCTGCCTAACACACAAGAACATCTCCTCTTGGCGCAGCCCTACCTCTCTCCTCCTCGTCTCTCGAGTGCTTGGCGAAGCCTTCTTTGGAGTACTGCGCTCCTTCACCACCACCACGCCGTCGTCTTTGCTGCTGGACGGAGTCTTCCCAACCTCTCCTCTCTCCTTGCTGGATCAAGGCATGGGAGGCGTCACCGTTCTGCACGTGTGTTGAGCGCTGAGGTGCCGTCCGTTCGGCGCTAGGATCATCGGTGATTTGGATCACGGACAATACGACTCCATCAACCCGTTCACTTGAGCGCTTCCGCTTAGCGATCTACAAGGGTATGTAGATGCACTATCCTTCCCTCGTTGCTGGTTTCTCCTTAGATAGATCTTGGTGACACGTGAGGAAAATTTTGAATTTACCTTTCGTTCCCCAAAGATGGCATCATGAGCTAGGTCTATTGCCTAGATTCTTTGCGAGTAGAACACAAAGTAGTTGTGGGCGTTGATTTTGTTCAATATGCTTACCGTTACTAGTCCAATCTTGTTTCTACGGTATTGTGGGATGAAGCGGCCGGACCGACCTTACGTACACTTACGTGAGGCAGTTCCACCGATCGACATGCACTTGGTGCATAAGGTGGCTAGCGGTGCCGTCTCTCCCACTTTAGTCGGAACTGATTCGATGAAAAGGGTCCTTATGAAGGGTAAATAGCAATTGGCATATCACGTTGTGGTTTTGCGTAGGTAAGAAGCGTTCTTGCTAGAAACCCATAGCAGCCACGTAAAACATGCAAACAACAATAGAGGGCGTCTAACTTGTTTTTGCGGGGTATGCTATGTGATGTGATATGGCCAAGAAGAATGTGATGAATGATATGTGATGTATGAGATTGATCATGTTCTTGTAATAGGAATCACGACTTGCATGTCGATGAGTATGACAACGGCAGGAGCCATAGGAGTTGTCTTAATTTATTGTATGACCTGCGTGTCATTGAACAACGCCATGTAATTACTTTACTTTATTGCTAACGGTAGCCATAGTAGTAGAAGTAATAAGTTGGCGAGACAACTTCATGGAGACACGATGATGGAGATCATGGTGTCATGCGGTGACGATGATGATCATGGAGCCTCAAGATGGAGATCAAAGGAGCAAAATGATATTGGCCATATCATGTCACTATTTGATTGCATGTGATGTTTATCATGTTTATACATCTTATTTGCTTAGAACGACGGTAGTAAATAAGATGATCCTCATTAAAATTTCAAGAAAGTGTTCCCCTAAGCGTGCACCGTTGCGAAAGTTAAATGTTTGAAGCACCACGTGATGATCGGGTGTGATAGATTCTTACGTTCACATACAGCGGGTGTAAGCCAGATTTACACACGCGAAACACTTAGGTTAACTTGCGAGCCTAGCATGTACGGACATGGCCTCGGAACACAAGAGACCGAAAGGTCGAGCATGAGTCGTATGGAGGATACGATCAACATGAAGATGTTCACCGATGATGACTAGTCCGTCTCACGTGATGATTGGACACGGCCTAGTTGACTCGGATCATGTAATCACTTAGATGACTAGAGGATGTCTATCGAGTGGGAGTTAGTTAGATGAACTTAATTATCTGAACATAATCAAAAGCCCTTTGCAAATTATGTCATAGCTCGCGCTATAGTTCTCTTGTTTTAGATATGTTCCTAGAGAAAATATAGTTGAAAGTTGTGATGGCGATTATGCGATCGAGAAAGCTTATGTCCTTAATGCACGCTCGATTATGCAGAACCTCAAGCGTCGTCGTGGATGTTGCGAACATCGGACATACACGTTTTGATAACTACGTGATAGTTCAGTTAAACGGTTTAGAGTTGAGGCACCAAAGACGTTTTCAAAACATCGCGGAACATATGAGATGTTTCGAGGGCTGAAATTGGAATTTCAGGCTCGTGCCCACGTCAAGAGGTATAAGACCTCCGACGATTTTCTTAGCCTACAAACTAAGGGAGAAAAGCTCAATCGTTGAGCTTGTGCTCAGATTGTCTGAGTGCAACAATCACTTGAATCGAGTGGGAGTTGATTTTCCAAACGAGATAGTGATGTTTCTCCAAAGACATTGCCACCAAGCTGATAGAGCTTCGTGATGAACTATAACATATCAGGGATAGATATGATGATCCTTGAGCTATTCGCAATGTTCGACACCGCGAATGTAGAAATCAAGAAGAAGCATCAATTGTTGATGGTTGGTGAAACCACTAGTTTCAAGAAGGGCAAGGGCAAGAAGGGATACTTCATGAAACGGCAAATCAGCTGCTGCTCTAGTGAAGAAACCCAAGGTTGAACCCAAACCCGAGACTAAGTGCTTATGTAATAAGGGGAACAGCCACTGGAGCAGAATTACCCTAGATACTTGGTAGATGAGAAGGCTGGCAAGGTCGATAGAAGTATACTAGATATACATTATGTTAATGTGTACTTTACTAGTACTCCTAGTAGCACCAGGGTATTAGATACCGGTTCGGTTGCTAAGTGTTAGTAACTCGAAATAAAAACTACGGAATAAACGGAGACTAGCTAAAGGTGAGCTGACGATATGTGTTGGAAGTGTTTCCAAGGTTGATGTGATCAAGCATCGCACGCTCCCTCTACCATCGAGATTGGTGTTAAACCTAAATAATTGTTATTTGGTGTTTGCGTTGAGCATAGACATGATTGGATTATGTCTATCACAATGCGGTTATTCATTTAAGGAGAATAATGGTTACTCTGTTTATTTGAATAATACCTTCAATGGTCTTGCACCTAAAAGAATGGTTTATTGAATCTCGATCGTAGTGATACACATTCTCATGCCAAAAGATATAAGATAGTAATGATAGTACCACTTACTTGTGGCACTGCCATGTAAGTCATATTGGTGTAAAACGCATGAAGAAGCTCCATGTTGATGGATCTTTGGACTCACTCATTTTTTGAAAGGTTTGAGACATGCGAGCCATGTCTATTGGTGTATACGCATGAAGAAACTCCATGCAGATGGATCGTTTGGACTCACTTGATTTTGAATCGCTTGAGAAATGCAAATCATACAACATGGGCAAGATGACTGAAAAGCCTCGTTTTTCAGTAAAATGGAACAAGATAGGAACTTGTTGGAAGTAACACATTTTGATGTGTGCAGTCCAATGAGTCTTTGAGGCATCTTGATGAATATCGTTATGTTCTCACTTCACGATGATTCGAGTAGATGTTGAGTATATTTACTTGATGAAACACAAGTCTGAATTATTGAATGGTTCAAGTAATTTCAGAGTGAAGTTAAAGATCATCGTGACAAGAGGATAAAATGTCTATGATATGATCATAGAGATGAGTATCTGAGTTACGAGCTTTGGCACACAATTAAGACATTGTGGAAATTGTTTCACAATAAATGCCGCCTGGAACACCATAGTGTGATGGTGCGTACGAACATCATAGTTGCACCCTATTGGATATGGTGCATACCATGATGTCTCTTATCGAATTACCACTATCATTCATGGGTTAGGCATTAGACACAACTGCACTCACTTTAAATAGGGCACCACGTAATTCCGTTGAGACGACACCGTTTGAACTATGGTTTGGAGAAACCTAAGTTGTCGTTTCTTAAAAGTTTGGGGCTGCGACGCTTATGTGAAAAAGTTTCAGGTTCATAAGCTCGAACCCAAAGCGGATAATGCATCTTCAGAGGACACCCAAAACAGTTGGGTATACCTCCGATCTCGATTAGGAAGCAAAAGGATTGTTTCTAGAATTAGGTCCTTTCCCGAGGAAAAGTATCTCTCGAAAGAATTGAGTGGGAGGATGGTGGAGACTTGATGAGGTTATTGAACCGTCACTTCAACAAGTGTGTAGCAGGCCACAGGAAGTTGTTCCTGTGGCGCCTACACCAATTGAAGTAGAAGCTTATGATAGTGATCATGAAGTTTTGGATCAAGTCACTAGCGTGCCTCGTAGGGTGACAAGGATGCGTACTACTTCAGAGTGGTACAGTAATCATGTCTTGAAGGTCATGTTGCTAGACAACAATGAACCTACGAGCTATGGGGAAGCGATGGTGGGCCCAAATTCCAACAAATGGTTAGAAGCCATGAAATCCGAGATAGGATCCATGTATCAGAACAAAGCATGGACTTTGGTGGACTTGCCCGATGATCGGCAAGCCATTGAGATAAATGGATCTTTAAGAAGAAAATGGACAAGGGCGGTAATGTCACCGTCTATGAAGCTCGACTTGTGGCGAAGAGTTTTTCACAAGTTCAAGGAGTTGACTACGATGAGATATTCTCATCTGTAGCGATGCTTAAGTCCGTCGGAATCATGTTAGCATTAGCTACATTTATGAAATCTGGCAGATGGATGTCAAAACGAGTTTCCTTACCGGTCTTCATAAGGAAAGGTTGTATGTGATACAATCAGAAAGTTTTGTCGATCCTAAGGATGCTAAAGGTATCTTTGGCTCAATGATCCTTCTAAGGACTAGAGTAAGCATCTCGGAGTTGGAATGTGTGCTTTGATGAGGCGATCAAAGATTTTGGGTTTATACAAAGTTTATGAGAAACTTGTATTTCCAAAGAAGTGAGTGGGAGCACTATAGAATTTCGATGAGTATATGTTGTTGACATATTGTTGATCGAAATGATGTAGAATTCTGGAAAGCATCTGAGGGTTATTTGTGTTTTCAATAGAAACCTGGATTAAGCTACTTGAACATTGAGCATCAAGATCTATAAGGATAGATCAAAACGCTTAATGGTACTTTCAAATGAGCACATACCTTGACATAATCTTGAAGGTGTTCAAGATGGATCGATCAAAGAAGGAGTTCTTGCACGAGTTGTAAGGTATGAAGTTAAGAGTTAAAGCTCGACCACGGCAGAAAAGAGAGAAAGGACGAAGGTCGTCCCTATGCCTTAGGCGTAGGCTCTACAATATGCTATCTTTGTGTACCGCTTTTGATGTGTGCCTTGCCACATGTCGGCAAGAGGGTACAAAGGTGATCAAGGAGTGGATCACCGGATAGCGGTCAAAATTATCCTTAGAGGAATAAGGATATGTTTCTCGGTTATGGAGGTGATAAAGAGTTCGACATAAAGAGTTGCGTCGATGCAAGCTTAACACCTATCCGGATAGCTCTGAGTAGAGATACCGGATACGTACAATGGAGCAACAATTTAGAAT
This sequence comes from Aegilops longissima, assembly GCA_021605205.1. Taxonomy (NCBI): domain Eukaryota; kingdom Viridiplantae; phylum Streptophyta; class Magnoliopsida; order Poales; family Poaceae; genus Aegilops; species Aegilops longissima. The sequence goes on along the minus strand of CM038676.1, from coordinate 306,888,575 downwards.
AGCTCCAAGTGAAACGTGGTAGCAGCATCTATGATATGACGTAAAGTTTTGCGAAGTACATACGGATCTGAATGTTGCAGACCCGTTGACTACAACCTCTCTCGCAAGCATAAACATGATCAAACCCAGAACTCATTGAGTGTTAATCACATAGTGATGTGAACTAGATTATTGATTCTAGTAAACCCTTTGGATGTGAAAGGAAATGTGCCCTAGAGGCAATAATAAAGTTATTATTTATTTCCTTATATCATGATAAATGTTTATTATTCATGCTAGAATTGTATTAACCGGAAACATAATACATGTGTGAATACATAGACAAACAGATAGTCACTAGTATGCCTCTACTAGACTAGCTCATTAATCGAAGATGGTTATGTTTCCTAACCATAGACATGTGTTGTCATTTGATTAATGGGATCACATCATTAGGAGAATGATGTGATTGACATGACCCATTCCGTTAGCTTAGCACTTGATCGTTTAGTATATTGCTATTGCTTTCTTCATGACCTATACATGCTCCTGTAACTATGAGATTATGCAACTCCCGTTTACGGAGGAACACTTTGGTACTACCAAGCGTCACAACGTGAATCGGGTGATTATAAAGGAGTACTACAGGTGTCTCCAAAGGTACATGTTGGGTTGGCGTATTTGAGATTAGGTTTTGTCACTCCGATTGTCGGAGAGGTATCTCTGGGCCTTCTCGGTAATACACATCACATAAGCCTTGCAAACATTGCAACTAATGAGTTAGTTGTGAGATGATGTATTACGGAACGAGTAAAGAGACTTACAAGTAACGAGATTGAACTAGGTATTGGATACCGACGATCGAATCTCGGGTAAGTAACATACCGATGACAAAGGGAACAACGTATGTCGTTATGCGGTTTGACCGATAAAGATCTTCGTAGAATATGTAGGAACCAATATGGGCATCCAGGTTCCGCTATTGGTTATTGACCGAGAATGGTTCTAGGTCATGTCTACATAGTTCTCGAACCCGTAGGGTCCGCACGCTTAACGTTCGATGACAGTTCATTATGAGTTTATAAGTTTTGATGTACGAAGGTTGTTCGAGTCCGGATGTGATCACGGACATGACGAGGAGTCTCGAAATGGTCGAGACATAAAGATTGATATATCGGAAGCCTATGTTTGGACTTCAGAAAGGTTCCGGATGAAAACAGGACGTTACCGGAACACCGGGGGGTTACCGGAACCCCCCGGGGGGTCAATGGGCCTTGATGGGCCATAAGGGAGAAGAGGAAGGGCCGGCCAGGGCAGGCCGCGCGCCCCCCTCCCCCTCTAGTCCGAATAGGACAAGGAGGAGGCGCGCCTTCCCTCTTCCCCCTCCCCAAGTCCTAGTCCAACTAGGAGAAGGGGGGGGGGAGTCCTACTCCCGGTGGGATTAGGACTCCTCCAGGCGCGCCCCCCTAGGGCTGGCCACACCCCCCCTTGCTCCTTTATATACGGGGGCAGGGGGGCACCCCAAGACACACAAGTTGATCTACGTGATCGTTCTTAGTCGTGTGCGGTGCCCCCCTCCACCATATTCCACTTCGGTCATATCGTCGCGGAGCTTAGGCGAAGCCCTGCGCCGGTGAAGTCATATCGTCGCGGAGCTTAGGCGAAGCCCTGCGTCGGTGGAGGATCATCATCGTCACCACGCCGTCGTGCTGACGGAACTCATCTCCGACGCTTTGCTAGATCGGAGCCCGGGGATCGTCATTGAGCTGAACGTGTGCAGAACTCGGAGGTGCCGTACGTTCGGTACTTGGATCGGTCGGATCGTGAAGGCGTCGACTACATCAACAGCGTTGTTATAACGCTTCGCTTTCGGTCTCACAGTGCGTGGACGGACTCTCCCCTCTCGTTGCTATGCCATCACCATGGTCTTGCTTGTGTGTAGGAAATTTTAAAATTACTACGTTCTCCAACGATGGCATCCGAGCCTGGTTTTATGCGTTGATGTCATATGCACGAGTAGAACACAAGTGAGTTGTGGGCGATATAAGTCATCTTGCTTACCAGCATGTCATACTTTGGTTCGGCGGTATTGTGAGATGAAGCGGCCGGACCGACATTACGCAGACGCTTACGCGAGACTGGTTTCACCGCTTGAGCACTAGTTGCTTAAAGGTGACCGGCGGTGTCTGTTTCTCTCACTTTAGTTGAACCAAGTGTGGCTCGCCCGGTCCTTGCGAAGGTTAAAACAGCACCAACTTGACAAACTATCGTTGTGGTTTTGATGCGTAGGTAAGAACGGTTCTTGCTCAGCCCGTAGCAGCCACGTAAAACTTGCAACAACAAAGTAGAGGACGTCTAACTTGTTTTTGCAGGGCATGTTGTGATGTGATGTGGTCAAGACGTGATGCTATATTTTATTGTATGAGATGATCATGTTTTGTAACCAAGTTATCGGCAATCGGCAGGAGCCATATGGTTGTCGCTTTATTGTATGAAATGCAAAGCCATGTAATTGCTTTACTTTATCACTAAGCATGAGCGATAGTCGTAGAAGCAATAGTTGGCGAGGCGACAACGATGCTACGATGGAGATCAAGGTGTCGTGCGGTGGCGATGGTGATCATGGCGGTGCTTGGCGATGGAGATCACAAGCACAAGATGATGATGACCATATCATATCACTTATATTGATTGCATGTGATGTTTATCCTTTATGCATCTTATCTTGCTTTGATTGACGGTAGCATTATAAGATGATCTCTCACTAAAATTATCAAGAAGTGTTCTCCCGAGTATGCACCGTTGCGAAAGTTCTTCGTCTTTGAGACACCACGTGATGATCGGGTGTGATAGGCTCTACGTTCAAATACAATGGGTGCAAAAAAGTTGCACACGCAGAATACTCAGGTTAAACTTGACGAGCCTAGCATATAACAGATATGGCCTCGGAACACGGAGACCGAAAGGTCAAACGTGAATCATATAGTAGATATGATCAACATAGTGATGTTCACCATTGAAACTACTCCATCTCACGTGATGATCGGACATGGTTTAGTTGATTTGGATCACGTAATCACTTAGATGACTAGAGAGATGTCTGTCTAAGTGGGAGTTTTTAATATGATTAATTAAACTTAAATTTATCATGAACTTAGTACCGATAGTATTTTGCTTGTCTATGTTTATTGTAGATAGATGGCTCGTCTTTGTTGTTCCGTTGAATTTTAATGCGTTCCTTGAGAAAGCAAAGTTGAAAGATGATGGTAGCAATTACGGACTAGGTCCGTAATTTGAGGATTATCCTCATTGCTGCACGGAAGAATTACGCCCCGAAAGCACCGCTGGGTGCCAGCCTGCTGCAGAGAGCAACGCCGAAGTTGTGAACGTCTGGCGAGCAAAGTCGATGACTACTCTATAGTTCGATGTGCCATGCTTTACGGCTTAGAACCGGGTCTTCAACGGCGTTTTGAGCGTCATGGAGCATATGAGATGTTCCAGAGTTGAAGTTAATATTTCAAGCAAATGCCCGGATTGAGAGATATGAAGTCTCCAATAAGTTCTATAGCTGCAAGATGGAGGAGAATAGTTCATCGGTGAACATATACTCAAAATGTCGGGTATAATAATCACTTGATTCAACCGGGAGTTACTCTTCCGGATGATAGTGTCATTGATGAATTCTCCAATCACGCCACCAAGCTACAAGAGCTTCATGATGAACTATAATATGCAAGGGATGACCAAAACAATTCCGAGCTCTTCGCAATGCTAAAAGCATGGAGGTAGAAATCAAGAAAGAGCATCAAGTGTTGATGGTCAACAAGACCACTAGTTTCAAGAAAAGGGCAAAGGAAAGAAGAAGGAACTTCAAAAGAACAGCAAGAAAGTTGCTGCTCAAGAGAAGAAACCCAAGTCTGGACCTAAGCACTGAAACCGAGTGTTTTTCTGCAAGCAAACCTGGACTTTCGAAGCGGAACTGCCCCAAGTATTTGGCGGATAAGAAGGATGGCAAGGTGATCAAAGGTATATGTGATATACATGTTATTGATGTGTACCTTACTAATACTCGTAGTAGTACCTGGTATTTGATCTGGTTACATTGCTAATATTTGCAACTCAAACAGAACTACGGATTGCGAAGATTGGCTAAGGACGAGGTGACGGCGCGTGGGAAATGGTTCCAAAGTCGATGTGATCGCGGTCGGCACGCTACCTCTACATCTACCATCGGGATTAGTTTTAGACCTAAATAATTGTTATTTGGTGCCGCGTTAAGCATGAACATTATATCTGGATCTTGTTTGATGCGAGACGGTTATTCATTTAAGACAGAGAATAATGGTTGTTCTATTTATATGAATAATATCTTTTATGGTCATGCACCCTTGAAGAATGATCTATTTTATTGAATCTCGATAGTAGTAATACACATATTCATAGTGTTGAAACCAAAAGATGCAGAGTTGATAATGATAATGCAACTTATTTGTGGCACTTGCCGTTTGGATCATATCGGTGTAAAACGCATGAAGAAACTCCATACCGATGGGCTTCGGAATCACTTGATTATGAATCACTTGGTACTTGCGAACCATGCCTCATGGGCAAGATGACTAAAACGCCGTTCTCCGGAACTATGGAGCGAGCAACTGATTTATTGGAAATCATACATACCGATGTTTGTGGTCCAATGAATGTTGAGGCACTTGTGGCGGGTATCGTTATTTTCTCACCTTCACAGATGATTTGAGCCGATATGGGTATATCTACTTAATGAAACACAAATCTGAAACATTTGAGAAGTTCAAAGAATTTCAGAGTGAAGTGGAAAATCATCGTAACAAGAAAATAAAGTTTCTACGATCGATCATGGAGGAGAATATTTGAGTTCTGAGTTTGGTTTACATTTGAAACAATGTGGAATAGTTTCAACTCACGCCACCGGAACACCACAGAGAAATGGTGTGTCCGAACGTCGAATCGTACTTTACTTGATATGGTGCGATCTATGATGTCTCTTACCGATTTACCGCTATCGTTTTGGGGATATGCTTTAGAGGCGGCCGCATTCACGTTAAATAGGGCACCATCTAAATCCGTTGAGACGACACCGTATGAACTGTGGTTTGGCAAGAAACCAAAGTTGTCGTTTCTTAAAGTTTGGGGCTGCGATGCTTATGTGAAGAAACTTCAACCAGATAAGCTCGAACCCAAATCGAATGTGTCTTCATAGGATACCCAAAGGAGATCATTGGGTACACCTTCTATCACAGATCTGAAGGCAAGATTTTCGTTGCTAAATTCGGATCCTTTGTAGAGAAGGAGTTTCTCTCGAAAGAAGTGAGTGGGAGGAAAGTAGAACTTGATGAGATAATCAGATCTGCTCCCTTATTGGAAGGTAGTTCACCACAAGAAATGGTTCTGTGACAACTACACCAATTAGTGAAGAAACTAATGATGTTGATCATGAAACTTCAGATCAAGTTGCTCTTGAACTTCAGAGGTCAACCAGAGTAAAATACGCACTGAGTGGTACGGTAATCCTATTCGGAAGTCATGTTACTTGACCATGGCGAACCTACAAACTATGAAGAAGCGATGGTGAGCCCAGATTCGCGAAATGGCTGGAAACCATGAAATCTGAGATGGGATCCATGTATGAGAACAAAGTATGGACTTTGGTTGACTTGCCCGATGATCGGCAAGCCATTGAGAATAAATGGATTTTAAGAAGAAGACAGACGCCGATGGTAATGTAGCTGTCTACAAAGCTCGACTTGTTGCGAAAGGTTTTCGACAAGTTCAAGGGGTTGACTACGATGAGACTTTCTCACCCGAAGCGATGCTTAAGTCTGTCCGAATCATGTTAGCAATTGCCGCATTTTATGATTATGAAATTTGGCAAATGGATGTAAAACTGCATTCTTGAATGGATTTCTAGAAGAAGAGTTGTATATGATGCAACAGAAGGTTTTGTTGATCCAAAGGGTGCTAACAAAGTGTGCAAGCTTCAACGATCAATTTATGGTCTGGTGCAAGCCTCTCGGAGTTGGAATAAACGCTTTGATAGTGTGATCAAAGCATATGGTTTTATCTGAGACTTTTGGAGAAGCTTTGTATTTACAAGAAAGTGAGTGGGAGCTCAGTAGCATTTCGATATTATATGTGGACGACATATTATTGATTGGAAATGATATAGAATTTCTGGATAGCATAAAAGGATACTTGAATAAAAGTTTTCAATGAAAGACCTCGGTGAAGCTGCTTACATATTGGGCATCAAGATCTATAGAGATAGATCAAGGCGCTTAATTGGACTTTCACAAAGCACATACCTTGATAAAGTTTTGAAGAAGTTCAAAATGGATTAGGCAAAGAAAGGTTTTTACTGTATTACAAGGTGTAAGATTGAGTCGACTCAATGCCCGACCACGCAGAAGATAGAGAGAAAATGAAAGATGTTCCTATGCTTCAGCCATAGGCTCTATCATGTATGCAATGCTGTGTACCGGACCGACATATGCTTAGCGATAAGCTTGGCGGGAAGGTACCAAAGTAATCCAGAGTGGATCATGGACAGCGGTCAAGAACATCCTGAAATACCGAAAAGGACTAAGGATATGTTTCTCGTATATGGAGGTGACAAAGAGCTAGTCGTAAATGGTTACGTCGATGCAAGCTTTGACATCGATCCGGACGATTCTAAATCGCAAACCGGATCGTGTTTTTATTAAACGGTGGAGCTGTCGGTTGGTGCAGTTCTAAACAAAGCGTCGTGGCGGGATCTACATGTGAAGCGAGTACATAGCTGCTTGAAGCAGCAAATGAAGGAGTGCGGATGAAAGAGTTCATTTCGATCTAGGTGTCATACCTAGTGCATCGGGACCAATGAAGATCTTTCGTGACAATTTGGTGCAATTGCCTTGGCAAAGGAATCCAGATTTCACAAGAGGACCAAGCATATCAAGAGACGCTTCAATTCCATTCGGGACCAAGTCCAAGTGGGAGACATAGAGATTTGCAAAATACATACGGATCTGAATGTTGCGGACCGTTGACTAAGCCTCTTCCACGAGCAAAACATGATCAGCACCAAGACTCCATGGGTGTTAGAATCATTCTTGTGTAATCTAGATTATTGACTCTAGTGCAAGTGGGAGGCTGAAGGAAATGTGCCCTAGAGGCAATAATAAAGTTATTATTTATTTCCTTATATCATGATAAATGTTTATTATTCATGCTAGAATTGTATTAACCGGAAACATAATACATGTGTGAATACATAGACAAACAGATAGTCACTAGTATGCCTCTACTAGACTAGCTCATTAATCGAAGATGGTTATGTTTCCTAACCATAGACATGTGTTGTCATTTGATTAATGGGATCACATCATTAGGAGAATGATGTGATTGACATGACCCATTCCGTTAGCTTAGCACTTGATCATTTAGTATATTGCTATTGCTTTCTTCATGACCTATACATGTTCCTATAACTATGAGATTATGCAACTCCGTTTACGGAGGAACACTTTGGTACTACCAAACGCCACAAGCGAATCGGGTGATTATAAAGGAGTACTACAGGTGTCTCCAAAGGTACATGTTGGGTTGGCGTATTTCGAGATTAGGTTTTGTCACTCCGATTGTCGGAGAGGTATCTCTGGGCCTTCTCGGTAATACACATCACATAAGCCTTGCAAACATTGCAACTAATGAGTTAGTTGTGAGATGATGTATTACGGAACGAGTAAAGAGACTTACCAGTAACGAGATTGAACTAGGTATTGGATACCGACGATCGAATCTCGGGTAAGTAACATACCGATGACAAAGGGAACAACGATGTCGTTATGCGGTTTGACCGATAAAGATCTTCGTAGAATATGTAGGAACCAATATGGGCATCCAGGTTCCGCTATTGGTTATTGACCGAGAATGGTTCTAGGTCATGTCTACATAGTTCTCGAACCCGTAGGGTCCGCACGCTTAACGTTTCGATGACAGTTTATTATGAGTTTATAAGTTTTGATGTACCGAAGGTTGTTCGAGTCCCGGATGTGATCACGGACATGACGAGGAGTCTCAAATGGTCGAGACATAAAGATTGATATATTGGAAGCCTATGTTTGGACTTGAAAGGTTCGGATGAAAACAGGGCGTTATCGGAACACCGGGGTTACGGAACCCCGGGGTCAATGGGCCTTGATGGGCCATAAGGGAGAAGAGGAAGGGCCGGCCGGGGCAGGCGCGCCCCTCCCCTCTAGTCCGAATAGGACAAGGAGAGGGGCGGCGCCTTCACTCTTCCCTCCCCAAGTCCTAGTCCAACTAGGAGAGGGGGAGTCCTACTCGGTGGGAGTAGGACTCCTCGAGGCGCGCCCTAGGGCTGGCCGCACCCCTTGCTCCTTTATATCTGAGGCAGGGGCACCCCAAGACACACAAGTTGATCTACGTGATCGTTCTTAGCCGTGCGGTGCCCCTCCACCATATTCCACTTCGGTCATATCGTCGCGGAGCTTAGCGAAGCCCTGCGCCGTGAAGTCATATCGTCGCGGAAATTAGGCGAAGCCCTGCGTCGGTGGAGCATCATCATCGTCCTACCACGCCGTCGTCTCGTGGAACTCATCCCCGACGCTTTCTTTGGATCGGAGCCCGGGATCGTCATCGAGCTGAACGTGTGCGAACTCGGAGGTGCCGACGTTCGGTACTTGGATCGGTCGGATCGTGAAGGCGTCGACTACATCAACCGCGTTGTTATAACGCTTCCGCTTTCGGTCTCACGAGGGTGCGTGGACAGACACTCTCCCTCTCGTTGCTATGCCATCACCATGGTCTTGCGTGTGCGTAGGAAATTTTTGAAATTACTACGTTCTCCAACAGGATGTTGGTCACATGGCGATGTGACCTGTGAGTGTTAATCACATGGCGATGTGAACTAGATTATTGACTCTGGTGCAAGTGGGAGACTGTTGGAAATATGCCCTAGAGGCAATAATAAATTAGTTATTATTATATTTCCTTGTTCATGATAATCGTTCGTTATCCATGCTATAATTGTATTGATAGGAAACTCAGATACATGTGTGGGTACATAGACAACACCATGTCCCTAGTAAGCCTCTAGTTGACTAGCTCGTTGATCAATAGATGGTTACGGTTTCCGACCATGGACATTGGATGTCGTTGATAACGGATCACATCATTAGGAGAATGATGTGATGGACAAGACCCAATCCTAAGCCTAGCACAAAGATCGTAGTTCAGTATGCTAAAGCTTTTCTAATGTCAAGTATCATTTCCTTAGACCATGAGATTGTGCAACTCCGGATACCGTAGGAATGCTTTGGGTGTACCAAACGTCACAACATAAGCGGGTGGCTATAAAGGTGCATTACGGTATCTCCGAAAATGTCATTGGGTTGGCACGAATCGAGACTGGGATTTGTCACTCCGTGTGACGGAGAGGTATCTCTGGGCCCACTCGGTAGGACATCATCATAATGTGCACAATGTGACCAAGGGGTTGATCACGGGATGATGTGTTATGGAACGAGTAAAGAGACTTGCCGGTAACGAGATTGAACAAGGTATCGGGATACCGATGATCGAATCTCGGGCAAGTACTATACCGCTAGACAAAGGGAATTGAATACGGGATTGATTGAATCCTCGACATCGTGGTTCATCCGATGAGATCATCGTGGAACATGTGAGAGCCAACATGGGTATCCAGATCCCGCTGTTGGTTATTGACCAGAGAACGTCTCGGTCATGTCTGCATGGTTCCCGAACCCGTAGGGTCTACACACTTAAGGTTCGGTGACACTAGGGTTATAGGGAATAGATATACGTGGTTACCGAATGTTGTTCGGAGTCCCGGATGAGATCCCGGACGTCACGAGGAGTTCCGGAATGGTCCGGAGGTAAAGATTGATATATTGGACGAAGGGTTTTGGAGTCGAAGTGTTCGGAGGTACCGGTGTTGACCAAAGCATGACCGAAAGGTGTTTGGGAGCCCGGCAAGTGTTGGGGGCTTCATGGGCCAAGGGAAGGGGCAAACCAGCCCACTAAGGGATGTCGCGCCTCACCTATTCCCACGTGACCAGGGGTTTGGGGCGCCCATCTAGGGTTCCCACCTCCGGCTTGGGGGCCAAGTCACCCAAGGGGAGATCCCATCCGCCTGCCGCCGCCCCTAGGGAAACTCTAGGCGCCTCCTCCCTTTCCCCTATATATAGTGGAGGTTTTGGGGCTGCCTAACACACAAGAACATCTCCTCTTGGCGCAGCCCTACCTCTCTCCTCCTCGCTCTCGTAGTGCTTGGCGAAGCCTCGCTGAGTATCAAGCTCCTCCACCACCACCACGCCGTCGTCTCTGCTGCTGGACGGAGTCTTCCCCAACCTCTCCCTCTCTCCTTGCTGGATCAAGGCATGGGAGACGCCACCGTTCCGCACGTGTGTTGAACGCGAGGTGCCGTCCGTTCGCGCTAGGATCATCGGTGATTTGGATCACGACAGCACGACTCCATCAACCCGTTCACTTGAACGCTTCCGCTTAGCGATCTACAAGGGTATGTAGATGCACTCTCCTTCCCCTCGTTGCTGGTTTCTCCTTAGATATATCTTGGTGACACGTAGGAAAATTTTGAATTTCTGCTACGTTCCCCAACAGAATTACTTTCTATTTAAAAAAGTATTCACGGATTTAAGAAATTTATAAGATTATGAAAATCACAATTTAAAAAAATCAGTTTTTTTCAAATGGAATGTCATAATTTGTTCAAAATTTCACATAACGTTCACAAACTACAAAAAAATGTTCGTGCTTTGAAAATTTTGTTTGGAAATTCGTGAACAATTATTTAATTCGCGAACAATATTTGAATTCACTGATACTTTTAAAATTCCTTTTTTTTCATTAGTGAACATTTTGTGAATTTAGCAAACATTTGAAGAAAAATTAATGTTTCCAAAAGTTGTTTAGAATTTCAAAAAATGTTCCCATTTGCAAAATTAACCATATATTAATGTTTTGGGGAATTTTAAAAAAATGTTTAAAAGTTTCAAATGTTATTCATATTTTCAAAATGTTAACATTTAAAATTTGTCCACCAATTCAAAAAATGACCATGTTTACAAAACCTGTTTGGTGATTTTCAAAATTAGAATTTCAACAAATGCTCTAATTTCTGAATTTAGTAGCAGTGAAGTACATCCTATTTTTCATGTCTCTCGCCTCAACCCTCAAATTCGAGATTATACTTTTGTGTTCTCTGACTTGCCACATGGGTTGCACCTAGATCAGATAGGTAGTGTTCCTGTACTGATACTCAATAGGCGCTCGACCAAGCGAGGGATGCCACACATGATCATGTATTGATCAAATAGATGACGACGTGGGAGACCATGTTACCATGGCTAAGTGCAAGGAATAGAATGTGCTCAGGGAGCACTACACTCAAGCAACAACATGGGGGCATAGTGCATCTCTAGTGGGCGGTATTGTCTCACATGCCGTGTGCCACGAAACTGTAGGTGTTGGTGACACTGAGCAAGAAATAGGGAAAGCGAGAAATAGGAAGGTCTAAACGGCTTATCGTGTGAGTGCGTGATGTGCCGGTGGGACCACCACTTTTGGATGCATGGGATGTTGTCATACTAGTGACCTCTTCTTGATTTCTCCTTCATCCCCAAGATTCTCTTTCGTTCACCAATTCTTGCTGAGATTTCAAATTAGCTTGCTGTAGCTAACCCAATCATAGATTAGGTCATGATAAATAGACTGAAACAAGTTAGTTATGATGCTTAGTGTGTAGTATTATCCTCTGAAAATGATTCTAATGTATATTTTGTTCCTTTTCGTAGAAATTTTGATGCAAGTTCACATAGGGCAAGATTGAATACAAATGCATAAATTAATTAGCACATCCGAAATATTGTTTTGTAGCATTTGAAATTCCCAACAATCTATAGTTTCTTTATATTCATAGTTATTAAGCTCAGTTTTGAAATTGTCTTTATTCTAAAACTCACACACAATGCAGTATTCACATCAATCCACATCACCTTAAGAAGAACACCAATTGGATTATATCAAGGTTCAATCAAGTCCATCAGATCACCTTAAGAAAAACACCAATTGGATTATATCAAGGTTCAATCAAGTCCATCAGATCGTGGCAGTTGAGCCATACAAACAATCATATCAGTGCATAAAAAGTCATGTCCGTTGATGAAAGAATTTCTCGTTATAGAAAGACACGTCTCTTGGCCCGGGCTCTGGCATCTGCCCCCTCCTCCGCCCCTCCCCCCCTTCAGGCGGTTTGGTCCATTCGACTGCCCCTTAAAATCCGGATCTTCATGTGGCAGTGGATCCGCGGTCGGCTTCCGTCGAGTGTTGAGGTCCGCAAGCGCAATGGCCCGGGCTCTGGCATCTGCCCCCTTTGTGATGCCCCCGAAGACTCGAACCACATTTTCTTCTACTGTGTGCCCGCAGTTAAATGAGCTGCTTTAGGGAGGCAATTGGCGGGAATTGGTGCCACTCCAACTTCCCCGACCTATTCGCCGAACTACAGGCCTCCCCGCCTCCATCTCGCCACATTAGGTGGCTTGAGATTGGGGTTCTCGCGTGGACGCTTTGGACCATTCGCAATAAACTTGTGATTCAGCGCTCCCTCTCCGACGCCTCTCGACGCCTCTACAAATTGTCAGTTACTTGTAGCTCTGGCGGCCGCTTAGCCGCCCTCGGGACCGGACGCCATCTCCGCCTTCATCGCCGACCTCCGCTCGATGGCCGTCCGTCTGTTGCCGCCCCCGCCGCCTCCTCCCGAGCTCGATTAGTCGTGTGTTGCTATCCGGCTCCGGCTCGGCCACGGCCTTGGCCTGGCTGGGCTGTCTTTTATGTTGTGTTGCGTTTCTGGGCTTGTTGAGCTGTGCCCTCAGCAGAACCTCTGGACCTTATTTGTGCGACTTGGGTGTGTGTGTTGAACTAGTCTTGTATATGCTCCTGGCGGTTTGCTTTATTTATAAAGCGGGGCGAAAGCATTTTTTGATAAATAAAGATGTCTCTTCGTGCATAAATATATCATTAGAAAAGCATGAGGAGAAGCGCAATAATTGTTGTATTAACACATGTTGCAAAATACACATTGTAACTATCTGGAGACTGAACAAAGTTTTTTTTTTTAGGCGTAGACTGAACAAAGTTTGTGGGTCAGATATTGCGCTTCCATTAAACGGGCCCAAGTGGGCCGTCCCGCGCCCAAACTGCAACTCGCAACCCTGACACTGAGCCCAGAGTCCGTTGTCTCGTCTTCCTCCGCGCGTTGCGCCTCCCCTATAAATTTCCTCTCTCCTGTAGCTTCCTTTCTCTAGCTCGATCCTCCCCATCTCGCTGTGGTAGTTTGGTTCTCTTCCTGCAGAAGCGTTGAATCGATTCCTTCGTGCGCGGTGATTGCGGAGGGGAGCGAGATGGTAAAGAAGCGCAAGGCCTCCGGCGACGCTCCCGGGATGCCGCGGCCACCTGCACGGATGAGGGTCGGCACAACCGACGACGAAGACGTGTATCCCATGGACCCCCGGATCAATGCAGGTGGGTTCCCGAGAAAATCTCACGAGCAAGCACGCTGTTCTTCTTCGTGATGTCCGCGTTTTCTTGGATTCTTGGTGTTACGAGTCCGGTTTCTTGGTTTCTTGCAGGCCTCGGGAGAGGCGGGGAGCGCACGAGGGCGGAGGTGGTGCCTCCGCCGCTGCCACAGCCGCATCCTCTGCCGACGGCAGGAGTTAACGCCAACCCGGCAACCAACTTTGCGCAGCCAGCGCCGGGACAGATCGACTACATCGGTCGCCGTAAGTTTGCTTCCATTCCCACTTGGTTTCTTGCCTTCAAATCGTTTCCTGGATTCCAGTTCGCTTCTTGGCTCTCCTTTCGTTTCATGGAATTACATCTTTCTTCTTGATCCGAGAGCAGGGTTCGTGAATGGCCGCTTGGAGATGTTTGATCGAGTAGCTGTCGGTGAGGAAGCGTCGTCCCCGGTTGATCGAGCATCTGGCAGTGAGGAAACGTTGTCCTGGTCTGATGAAGCAGAAGCGCCGTCGTCCGAGAACGAGGAGGAGCTCCCCGCGGCGGCAGCACATGCACAGGGGCAGCCACAGCCGCCCGCTGTTCAGCCCGCAGTGGCGGACGCGCAGGCGCAGCCACTGCCCAACAATGATCGGGCCGTGATCGCAGCGGCGGCGCCCGCGCCGGCAACAGCGGCCGCCGAGTACATTTGGTGCTCAGCTTGCCTGTTGCGGCCAGCGTCGGTGCGCCTGGTACCGGAGATGCACATCTGCCACTGCGTGCCCTGCCACTTCGCCCCGTCCGGCAGGCCCAACTGCCCGGTTTGCGACGGTTGAGGTTTGCCCGTCCATCCATATGCAGAGTAAGGAGTTCGTCAGTTGCCCGTTCTGGAGTCGATGCTACGTGCTACAGTCGCCTAGTGACGTTGTGCAGTAACTGGTGTCACTTCTGAATCTTCTGATACGTACCAGTAGTAGTTTTTTGTTCTGGTGATTTGTGAACTTGAGTTCAGGGCTTGAGGCAGGTTATTGCTGCAAAACCTTATGGTGCTACTACCTAAGTGCGTTCTTTTGGCTGATTCAATTTCTGGTTGATTCAATTTATGTTATCACTGTTTGTCAATTGGAGCTTGAATTTCTGTTTTGTTTATCAATGTCCCTGGCACAGCTAGTTAATTCTTACTCATTGCCAGTAGTTCAAGCCAACACTCGTGTGAAATGCTTCATTTTCTGCAGCTAATGGCATGTCAGGCTGCAAGTGGGACTTCATATGGGAGTCCCACCTTGCGCCTACTTGATCCTAATATATTTATTGGGAATAACTGGGGTATCTCGTCACAGCATACAAAAATTATATGGGCATAAGTGGGATCCCACTTAGCAAATGCACACACGTACACAATCTCGCTAGCCCTCGTACTCCCCACTCCAGCTACTGTCAACAATGTCTGCTCTTGCATGTTCCCCTTATACCCATCCGCGAAGGCGCACTGCGACAATACGGACCTTCACAAGTACTGTTCACAGACATCATCTCTGCAGTCGTCGCGCACCGAGACCATGGTGACCACCATGTCCGCCGATTGCTCTGCCTACCTCCACGGGAGGTCCCTCATTGTGCGCGACCATGGTGACCACCATGTCCGTCGACTGCTCTCCATACCTCCACGGGAGGTCCCTCATTGTGCGCGACCATGTTGCCATCTCCGACTGCATGTGTCTCCTCCGGACCACCATGGAGGCATGGACGACCTCGTGGCCAGTACGGCAGACCTGCAGTCACCCTCTGCATCCAGGCGGCCGACCATGGAGCACGAGATGACATGCAGTGCAGGTGCAGCCGTGCGCCGGTGCGTACGTGCAGCCATGGAGCTCGCCATTGCCAGACCCATTCTCTTCCTCCACGCCTCGGCGGTGCCTCCGGCGAGCAGGCGAGCTTCGTGCCCCACGGCCCACGTTCTTCATCTTGGAGGAGTCGAAGAGGTGGTCAACCGCTGCGCTTGGAGATGCCCGACGGTGGCGAGGAGCTGGACAGCGCCTGGGCCATGCCAAGCATCGCAAGAAGCTGGAGTCGGAAGTATAAGTTGCATGCATACTTGTTTCAGGTTCCTGCTAGCTGAATACTCCTTAGTGCACGAGAATTTATTGGTGTTGGCTAGCTAACAGGGAAGGTGGCTCCCAATGGATTAAGTGGGATAGCCCGGTTAATTATTTTTCTATCCAAAGGGATCCCATTTAAACGGTTTAAGTGGGATGGGGGAGTTAGTCCCACTTAAACCCACCTCCACCTGCAGCCTGAATGGCATGTCTGCTCCACCCTTCTCTCTGTATTTTTAGTCACGTCTTAATCCTCTCACGCACGCCGAACCCGCAGCATACGGAGAGGCGAATCAGCAAGCACACCGAGGAGTGAGATCAGATCATAGTACTCCAGCAAATATTCACAGGGCAAGCGCACATTGAACAAACTCAGTGTGCACATTGCGCGCGGCCGGGGCATCGTTGCTTTTGGGCCGGCCATCAACGCGGCTCGCTCGCTCCTGCTCACACACGACAGCTCGCCTTGCTCGCTTCAGCTCTCCCTCGCTCGGGGAACTCCGGTCAACCGCTTGACCGACTGGTCATTGACTTTTGAATAAAAAAATATGAAAAACGTAAAATTGGACAAGTTTATGGATTTGAAAAAGAAGTTTGTGATTTTGCAAAAAGTTTGCGGGTTTGAGAAAAGTTCATGATTTTTTAGAAACAAATCATGAATTTGAAAAATGCTCATGGATTTGAAGAAAATATTCAAGGATTCAAATAAAAGTCTGTGAATTTGAAAAAAAAATGTTCGGTTTGAAAAGAAGTTCACAAATTTGAATAGATTCATATGTTCAAAAAAAGTTCATGAAAAAAAGCAATTCATGAAAAAAAAAACAAATGTTACATGGACCGGCACATTCCCTACAATGTGCACCGGAGGGGTGTGCACCATTTGCAATTAAGCCTATAGGTGGCGGAGATGGCGCGGCGCTGGGATACGGCTCACCACTTCCTGACCACCACGATTCCCCCAACCTCCCCTCTAGTTAGGATTTTTCTCCTCCCGGCCGCGCTTCAGCATCGACGTGGAGATCGTGATCCCCTCCGCCTCTACCACCGATCGCCGTCGTCTTCGGACGGTTGGCCAACGTGGTCGACGGGAGGTCGGCTTAGGGAACCTCCCGCCCGCGCAATCCGTGTTTTCTTGGGCAAGAGATCCGATGGAGGGCTCGACGTCTGTGTCTGAAGCGGCGATGAGCGAGATGGAAGCAATGATGAAGGAATTGGGATTGAAAGAGGACGATCTAGTTGATGTTGTGGTAGAGGATGGTGACATCCCAGAGGAAGCTGCTCGGTGGATGGCCATAGCTCGCGTGCACACTGACAAACCATATAGTGAGTACTGGTTCTTTCGCAACATGCATGTCGCCTGGGATCTAGTGCAAGAAGTAAAATTTCGACCAGTCGAGGAAAATCTATACACCATGCAATTCTCTTGCCTCGGAGATTGGGAAAGAGTAATGGAAGATGGACCATGGACCTTCAAGGGCAAAGCTGTCGTCACATAGCCGTATGATGGAATCACCAGACCTTCGTCGATAGGCTTGAACAAAATAGAGATGTGGATCCAAATTCATGATATCCCAGAACTCTTTTTTCGCGTGATCAAGTCCCTTGCCGCAATTGTCGGAGAGTTTATCTTTGCTGAACCCAAGTCTCAGGAGTTCGAGGGTAATTTTTTCAGGGATAAGAATCAAAGTGGATGTTACAAAACCTCTTAAGAACGTTGTTTCTTTGGTGGTAAAGAGGAGGAGGGAGATCTTCGGGGTCAAGTATGAGAGGTTACCCAACTGGTGTGCTGTCTGTGGCATGCTGTGGCATCTGTATAAAGAGTGCAACAATGGGATCCACCCTCCTTCGGCGCTAGTGTTCAAAAACCTTCAAGCTGATTGGCTTAAGAGCCCTGGTCGTGGTCCTGGAGCTGGAAGCTCATCAAGTGGAGGCAGAGGCAGAGGCCGATCTGGTCGAGGAGCCGGCTGTGGGAATGTTGGGGAATGCAATATTTCAAACTTTTACCTACGATCATGCAAGATCTATCTAGGTCATGCATAGCAACGAGCGGGAAGAGTGTGTCCACGTATCCTCGTAGACCGAAAGCGGAATCGTTTAGTAACGCGATTGATGTAGTCAAACGTATTTGCGATCCAACCGATCCAAGCACCGAACGCACGGCACCTCCATGTTCAGCACACGTTCAGCTCGATGATGTCCCTCGATCTCTTGATCCAGTTGAGGGCGAGGGAGAGTTCCGTCCGCACGACGGCGTGGCGACGGTGATGATGAAGTTACCGACGCAGGACTTCGCCTAAGCACTATGACGATATGACCGAGGTGTGTAACTGTGGAGGGGGGCACCGCACACGGTTAAGAGAAACTTGTGTGTTCTAGGGTGCCCCCTGCCCCCGTATATAAAGGAGGGGAGGGGGAGGCCGGCCGGCCCTGTAGGGCGCCAGGAGTAGGGAGTCCTACTAGGACTCTAAGTCCTAGTAGGATTCTACCTGGAGGAAAGGGGGAAGAAGGAAGGGAGAGGGGGAAGGGAAGGAAAGGGGGGCGCCGCCCCATTCCCCTAGTCCAGTTCGGACCCAAGGGGGAGAGGGCGGCCAGCCCCTTGTGGCCCTTCCTCTCTCACCACTAAGGCCCATCAAGGCCCATTAGTTCCCCCGGGGGTTCCCATAACCCTCCGGCACTCTGATAATTATCTGGTACCTCCCGGAACTCATCCGTTGTCCGAATAACATCGTCCAATATATCAATATTTATGTCTCAACCATTTCGAGACTCCTCGTCATGTCCGTGATCTCATCCAGGACTCCGAACAATCTTCGGTCATCAAATCACATAACTCATAATACAAATCGTCATCAAACGTTAAGCGTGCGGACCTTACGGGTTCGAGAACTATGTAGACATGACCGAGACACATCTCCGGTCAATAACCAATAGCGGAACCTGGATGCTTGTATTGGATCCTACATATTCTACGAAGATCTTTATCGGTCAAACCGCATAACAACATACATTTTTCCCTTTGTCATCGGTATGTTACTTGCCCGAGATTCGATCGTCGGTATCATCATACCTAGTTCAATCTCGTTACCAACAAGTCTATTTACTCGTTCCGTAATGCATCATCCTGCAACTAACTCATTAGTCACATTGCTTGCAAGGCTTATAGTGATGATCATTACCGAGAGGGCCCAGAGATACCTCTCCGATACATGGAGTGACAAATCCTAATCTCGATCTATGCCAACTCAACAAACACCATCAGAGACACCTGTAGTGCATCTTTATAATCACCCAGTTACGTTGTGATGTTTGATAGCACACAAGGTGTTCCTCCGGTATTCGGGAGTTGCATAATCTCATAGTCAGAGGAACATGTATAAGTCATGAAGAAAGCAATAGCGATAAAACTAAACGATCATTATGCTAAGCTAACAGATGGGTCTTGTCCATCACATCATTCTCTAATGATGTGATCCTGTTCATCAAATGACAAACACATGTCTATGGTCAGCAAACTTAACCATCTTTGATTAACGAGCTAGTCTAGTAGAGGCATACTAGGGACACTCTGTTTGTCTATGTATTCACACATGTACTAAGTTTCTGGTTAATACAATTCTAGCATGAATAATAAACATTTATCATGATATAAGGAAATATAAATAACAACTGTATTATTGCCTCTAGGGCATATTTCCGTCAGTCTCCCACTTGCACTAGAGTCAATAATCTAGATTACATAGTAATGATTCTAACACCCATGGAGTGTTGGTGCCGATCTTGTTTTGCTCGTGAGAGAGACTTAGTCAACGAGTCTGCAACATTCAGATCCGGATGTATCTTACAAATCTCTATGTCTCCCTCCTTGACTTGATTGCGGATGGAATTGAAGCGTCACTTGATGTGTTCGGTCCTCTTGTGAAATCTGGATTCCTTCGCCAAGGCTATTACTCCAGTATTGTCATAAAAGATTTTCATTGGACCCGATGCACTATGTATGACACCTAGATCGGATATGAACTCCTTCATCCAGACTCCTTCATTTCCTGCTTCCGAAGCAGCTATGTACTCCGCTTCACACGTAGATACCGCCACGACGCTCTTGTTGGAACTTCACCAAGTGACAGCTCCATCATTCAATATAAATACGTATTCGGTTTGTGACTTAGGGTCATCCAGATCAGTGTCAAAGCTTGCATCAACATAACCATTTACGACGAGCTCTTTATCACCTCCATAAATGAGAAACATATCCTTAGTCCTTTTCGGGTATTTCAGGATGTTCTTGACGCTGTCCAGTGATCCACTCCTGGATTACTTTGGTACCTCCCTGCTAAACTAATAGCAAGGCACACATCAGGTCTGGTACACAGCATTGCATACATGATAGAACCTATGGTTGAGGCATAGGGAATGACTTTCATTTTTTCTCTATCTTCTGCAGTGGTCGGGCGTTGAGTCTGACTCAACTTCACACCTTGTAACACAGGCAAGAACCCTTTCTTTGACTGATCCATTTTGAACTTCTTCAAAACTTTATCAAGGTATGTGCTTTGTGGAAGTCCAATTAAGCGTCTTGATCTATCTCTATAGATCTTGATGCCTAATATATAAGCAGCTTCACCAAGGTCTTTCATTGAAAAACTCTTATTCAAGTACCCTTTTATGCTATTCAGAAATTCAGTATCATTTCCGATCAACAATATGTCATCCACATATAATATCAGAAATGCTACAGAGCTCCCACTCACTTTCTTGTAAATATAGGCTTCGCCAAAAGTCTATATAAAACCATATGCTTTGATCACACTATCAAAACGTATATTCAAACTCCGAGAGGCTTACACCAGTCCATAAATGGATCGCTAGAGCTTGCACACTTTGTCAGCTCCTTTTGGATCGACAAAACTTCTGGTTGCATCATATACAACTCTTCTTTAAGATGTCCATTAAGGAATGCAATTTTGACATCCATTTGCCAAATTTATAATCATAAAATGCGGCAATTGCTAACATGATTCAGACAGACTTAAGCATCGCTAGAGGTGAGAAGGTCTCATCGTGGTCAACTTCTTAAACTTGTCGAAAACCTTTCGCAACAAGTCGAGCTTTGTAGACAGTAACATTATAATCAGCGTCAGTCTTCTTCTTGAAGATCCATTTATTCTCTATGGCTTGCTGACCATCAGGCAAGTCAACCAAAGTCCACACTTTGTTCTCATACATGGATCCATCTCAGATTTCATGGCCTCAAGCCATTTCGCGGAATCTGGGCTCATCATCGCTTCCTCATAGTTCGTAGGTTCGTCATGGTCAAGTAACATGACCTCCAGAATAGGATTACCGTACCACTCTGGTGCGGATCTTACTCTGGTTGACCTACGAGGTTCGGTAGTAACTTGATCAGAAGTTTCATGATCATCATCATTATCTTCCTCACTAATTGGTGTAGGAATCACTGGAACTAATTTCTGTGATGGACTACTTTCCAATTCGGGAGAAGGTACAATTACCTCATCAAGTTCTACTTTCCTCCCACTCACTTCTTTCGAGAGAAACTCCTTCTCTAGAAAGGATCCATTTTTAGCAACGAATATCTTGCCTTCGGATCTGTGATAGAAGGTGTACCCAACTGTCTCCTTTGGGTATCCTATGAAGACACATTTCTCCGATTTGGGTTCGAGCTTATCAGGTTGAAGCTTTTTCACATAAGCATCACAACCCCAAACTTTAAGAAACGACAACTTGGGTTTCTTGCCAAACCACAGTTCATATGGTGTTGTCTCAACGGATTTAGATGGTGCCCTATTTAACGTGAATGCAGCCGTCTATAAAGCATAACCCCAAATGATAGCGGTAAGTCAGTAAGAGACATCACAGATCACACCATATCTAATATAGTGCAGTTACAACGTTTGGACACACCATTACACTGTGGTGTTCCAGGTGGCGTGAGTTGCGAAACTATTCCACATTGTTTCAAATAAAGACCAAACTCGTAACTCAAATATTCACCTCCACGATCAGATCGTAGAAACTTTATTTTCTTGTTACGATGATTTTCCACTTCACTCTGAAATTCTTTGAACTTTTCAAATGTTTCAGACTTATGTTTCATCAAGTAGATATACCCATATCTTCTCAAATCATCTGTGAAGGTCAGAAAATAACAATACCCGCCACGAGCCTCAACACTCATCGGACCGCACATATCAGTATGTATTATTTCCAACAAGTCTGTTGCTTGCTCCATTGTTCCGGAGAACGGAGTCTTAGTCATGTTGCCCATGAGGCATGGTTTGCAAGCATCAAGTGATTCATAATCAAGCGAATCCAAAAGTCCATCAACATGGAGTTTCTTCATGCGCTTTACACCAATATGACCTAAACGGCAGTGCCACAAATAAGTTGCACTATCATTATTAAACTTGTATCTTTTGGCTTCAATACTATGAATATGTGTATCACTACTATCGAGATTCAACAAAAATAGACCACTCATCAAGGGTGCATGACCATAAAAGATATTACTCATATAAACAGGAAAACCATTATTCTCTGATTTAAATGAATAACCGTCTCGCATGAAACAAGATCCAGATATAATGTTCATGCTTAGTGCTGGCACCAAATAACAATTATTCAGGTCTAAAACTAACCCCGAAGGTAGATGTAGAGGTAGCGTGCCGGCGGCGATCACATTGACTTTGGAACCATTTCCCACGCGCATCGTCACCTCGTCCTTAGCCAATCTTCGTTTAATATGTAGCCCCTGTTTCGAGTTGCAATATGAGCAACACAACCAGTATCAAATACCCATGTGCTACTACGAGCATTAGTAAGGTACACATCAGTAACATGTATATCAAATATACCTTTCACTTTGCCATCCTTCTTATCCACCAAATACTTGGGGCAGTTCCGCTTACAGCGACCAGTCCCTTTGCAGTAGAAGCACTCAGTCTCAAGCTTAGGTCCAGACTTGGACTTCTTCACTTGAGAAACAACTTGCTTGCCGTTCTTCTTGAAGTTCCCCTTCTTCCCTTTGCCCTTCTTCTTAAAACTAGTGGTCTTGTTAACCATCAACACTTGATGCTCCTTCTTGATTTCTACCTCCGTAGCCTTTAGCATCGCGAAGAGCTCGGGAAATTGTCTTATCCATCCCTTCCATATTATAGTTCATCATGAAGCTTTTGTAGCTTAGTGACAGGGATTGAAGAACTCTGTCAATGACACTATCATCAGGAAGATTAACTCCCAATTGAGTCAAGTGGTTGTGGTACCCAGACATTCTGAGTATATGTTCACTGACAGAACTATTCTCCTCCAGCTTGCAGCTATAGAACTTATTGGAGACTTCATATCTCCCAATCCGGGCATTTGCTTGAAATATGAACTTCAACTCCTGGAACATCTCATATGCTCCATGATGTTCAAAACGTCGTTGAAGTCCCAGTTCTAAGCCGTAAAGCTTGGCACACTGAACTATCGAGTAGTCATCAGCTTTGCTCTACCAGACGTTCATAACGTCCGGAGTTGCTCCTGCATCGGGTCTTGCACCTAGCGGTCCTTCCAGGATGTAATTCTTCTGTGCAGCAATGAGGATAATCCTCAAGTTCGGACCCAGTCCGTGTAGTTGCTACCATCATCTTTCAACTTAGCTTTCTCTAGGAACGCATTAAAATTCAAAGGAATAGTAGCACAGGCCATTGATCTACAACAACATAGACATGCAAAATACTATGAGGAACTAAGTTCATGATAAATTAAAGTTCAATTATTCATATTACTTAAGAACTCCCACTTAGATAGACATCTCTCTAGTCCTCTAAATGATCACGTGATCCATATCAACTAAACCTTCTCCGATCATCACGTGAGATGGAGTAGTTTTCAATGGTGAACATCACTATGTTGATCATATCTACTATATGATTCACGCTCGACCTTTCGGTCTCAGTGTTCCGAGGCCATATCTGCATATGCTAGGCTCGTCAAGTTTAACCTGAGTATTCTGCGTGTGCAAAATTGGCTTGCACCCGTTGTATGTGAACGTAGAGCTTATCACACCCGATCATCACGTGGTGTCTCGGCACGACGAACTGTAGCAACAGTGCATACTCAGGGAGAACACT